>CM035100.1:43539494-43847331 GCA_020205505.1 Panax japonicus
ACATACAAGGCAAGTTCTCTAACTTCATTCTCTTTATAATGAATACAAGTTCCATAATTCCGTTATTTTGTTATTATCAAGCAAGCTTTCTTGTTCTAAATTCTCATTATGCAAATCCTATATTACAGTTGAGCAAGCCTATTGATTATATCTTGTGTATGATTATACAAGCTTTTGTAACCAAATTCGTTACATCGAGCAAGTTTTACTTTCCTTAATATTATTCGAAGCATATATTGTTCTAATACATCGATTCAAATGAGATTGTTCTAACTCTTTTAGATATAGCACTTTGCATGTATATCATGGTTATTCAATTATACATTGTTGTTATTCGGTCTTTGACTTTGATAACCTTGTTCAATTCTATATTGAGTATATTAAACCTCCAAGTAGTAAGTAAACTCTTATTATTGAACTAGTCTATTATGAATAGCGTTCTAAAATTCTAGAACCACTAATAAGTTAGTTCCAAGCTAAACTTTCTTTAGTGCGGAAATTCTAAATTCAAACTGAGACGAACAACCCTAACATAGGGGATTTTGTACGTGTAACGTTTAGATGTTTGTGCACAATACATGGTACAAAGGGCTGATCCCCCTAAGTATGTTAAGAAGGGTCTGTATAGTCTAAACAACTATTAAGGTTCGGGTAGTAATACCTAATTACCAGGGACATAGTTTGTGGTCTTAAGACCCTCGGACATTAAAGTTCGAACTTATTTTCTATTTTTGATTCGTATAACAAGTTCATTATTGTTCAGCATTCGTTGTTCATTCTCATGTTGTTATTATTACTACTCTTTATGTGACAACCCGAAAATCCGAATTGTCCAGAAATTAAGATTTAAAGAATTAGTTATTAATAAAATGAATTTTTATTAATACTATTCTGTGCTATGTGTTTATTAATCATTCTATAACCTAGGATGATTATAATTCGGGAGGATTCTAGCTACGAACTAGATTTAACGAGTAAGAATTTTCAAGACGAAAATGAAAGTTTCCGGGAACAAAATATTTTTTGGGGAAAAAGACGAAATAGGCACTATTCATCCATTTCTGCTCGGAGATTTATTTTTAAATTCCGAGAAGTTATTGATTACGTAAAATCTTGAGACGTGATGGAATATTCAATAATATTTCAGTTATGGCAAAAATGAAGTTTTCGCCTGCGGACTCAAAACCTGAGGGTTAGGGAAAGTGAGTTCCGAGAATGTAATGAGTACGTATAATAACTAGGGTTATTATGCGTGAGAAATACGAGTATGATACGAGTTATTATGCAAGTATAGAAAGAAGAATAGTACGACGTATAATACGAATAAAGTACGAGCTAAATACGAAGAGAATACGAGAATACGAGAATGGATTACGAAGAGAATGGATTATGAGACGTAGAATGTGATTAGTCTTAATGGACTTTGTGTTCATGGACTTTGTAGAATCTAATTGGACTTGGATTATGTCAAGCCCAATGATTTTTGAAATCAAGCCCAATTAGGGTTAAGGCCCAAACCAAGAAAAGAAACCGCGGATCGAACCGATGGATAAACGGATGGGTAAGAACCATTGGGGCAACCCATGGGGTGACACATAGGCATGTGGGCAGGCCACTTGGCCACCAAGTAAGGGTGGTGGCCAAGTTAACTTGGTGGCTAAGTTGGAGAGGAGGTGGGAATAGTAAATTTAGGGGCGAAATGACTATTTTGCCCCTAGCTTTGGTTTTCTATAAATAGAGACCTAGAATTTCATTTTCTAGGATTTTTGAAAATCCTACACTTGACAGAGATAGAGAGAGCTCAGTTGGGAGAGGAAGAGGAAGAGTGTGAGCATGAATGCTCGGATCAAAAGTGATCGTGAAATAGAAAAGCTAGCGAATCGCCGGCTTTGTATAACGGAAGAGAAATAAAGAAGAACGGTAATCCGAACACTAGTTTCTTTTAAATTTTCTTTAAGTTTTTATGTTCATAAACATAACTTAATGAGGATAAGGAGTAGATTAAGTTATAAAAGATTTCATATGGTTGAAATCGTAAGAAAATGAAAAAATAAGAATTAGAAATTTATTTTATAAATTTCTTAAAGAAGTATAAGATTCGTAAGGATTTTAAGCGATCTGAATGAATCTTATGATTGAGTAGGCTAAATAAGTAAGGAATGGTGTTCTATAACATCAAATTTCAAGAAAAAGTGAAATCGTAATCCAAAATATCGTTTAAAAATGAAGAACGAACGAAGAACGCGAAGAACACGAAGAACGTTGTTGATGGACAAATTTAAAACCATCGTAGTATAATTGTTGTTGATGGACAAGTTTAAAACCATCGTGTATAAGTTAGTTGCTTATTTCTTGGTTAGGAACTTTAGAAACGTTCATGAAGAACGGATTAAAACTAAGCTATAATGAAGTTATGGCGAAAATTTTGTAAAAGAAGAATGAAAATTTGAAAGTTAGTAAATGAACCCGAACGTGTAGGGTTTCATAAGAATGTAAGAGAACGTATAAAACGTTAATCTTTTCAATGGAGGGGTTGCTAACAAGCAGGCTGGAAAGTATAGTGGAGGTATGAAGAGGAGGTTCAGTGTTGCCATATCACTAATTGAAGAGGAGGTTCAATTTTGCCATATCACTAATTTAGTTTCACTTGTATTTTTTAATTCATGTTATTTCATAATCAATGCTTGAGACATTTGAAACTGTAAACAAATTGTATTATTGGGATGTATTTTTAATGGTTGATACATTTTGGTTTTAAATTTAAATGAGAATTTAGACCTTTTAGCTATATATCATGGCATTGCAGGTGCATTGGTAATATAGGTGAATCACAATATTTTTTTTCTTTTTTTCTTTATCTACAACATTTTAAAAATGTTGTATAAATTTGTTAAAAACGTTGTTTGATATACTAAACTACAACGTTTTTATTTAGAAAACATTGTGGAATCATACCTACTACAACGTTTTTAAGCATCTGCTAATTTTGAAAACAAATCTACAACGATTTTTTCCTAAAAAACGTTGTGTATTGTGCTTAACTACAACGTTTTTAAAACGTTGTGTAAGGGTGTCAAATAGATGACACCCTTAACCATGACGTTTTCCTGACTGAAACCACAACGTTTTTTCCGCGTTGTCTATTTATTGTTTTATAGTAGTGTATCTTAGCAGCTCAGTACCAACTCCAACAAACAAACAACTCAACAGAAGCCAGGGCCTGAGGGGTCCTTGTCTGAAGGGACTAAATGAAGCCAGGGCCAGAAGGGTCCTTGTCCGGAGGGACTAAACGAAGTTACAAGCCTGCTGGGCTTGAAGAGTTCCTAGGGAACTAGAGGAGTCCCAAGGCTGTTGGCCTTGAAGAGTTCTTAGCGAACTGAAGTCCCAAGGCTGCTGGCCTTGAAGGAATCTTAGTGATTCAGGGTGCTGCCCTTCCTTAGTGGAAATCCTGCTAGTTGAAAGCAGAAGAGTGGATTAGGAGCTTGAGTCTCTGAACAACTTAAAATCCCTTGTGTCTTTTACATTATGTCATTTACATTATGTACTATAACTGCTACGTATGTTTTAACTGTTTACAACTAAACTTACTCTACGAACAATGTATGTATGATTATGAATATATCAATGAAGGGGATCTTTTAATTATTCCGCTGTGCTTGAAAAGATTCTTATGTTTGTCATATGCTAATTTAATAGCTATACAAAATAATAGAGAAAAGTATTTGAAATAAAAAGGATCTATTCAACCCCCCCCCCCTTCTAGATCTATTGTGCCTACTAGGAACTAACAATTGGTATCAGAGAAGGTTCTCATGCTATATTCAAAAGCTAATCGCTTTGAGTCTGATCCCAGGCACAAACATTGTTCTAAACTTAGTTTAGTAGTACGTAACTTGTTATATGCAGATGAGCTCACACGTTGGAAATACTGTGTATATTCACCTGAAGCTGCTCAGATTGGTCCATGTTCTCAATTGCTACATCAATAAGACCAATCCCAGCATGCAGGCAATCTTGTAGTCTGAAGACCAGACGAGAGAGCTCAAGAGACATCAATGACTAAGAGTCAAGCATCCACCAGTCTGAAAGATGAAGAGGCTATACATGCTAAGAAATGCCTATCAAGAGAAGAAAGAAGATCTTCTCAAACTTATGTCTGGCCAACCAACAGCTGGGTGCAAACTCTGTAAACTAAAGGATGTCAAAGATCTTAATGTTGAGATTCTCTTGGTCTACATCTTCAAGACCATGACTGATTGATTAAAGGTCAACAAGAGCAACAAGCTATCAGGAGCAAATGTAAAGATATGCACATCAATTCCTAAACTCAGTATATCTAAGATAAATGACTGGCAACAGACTGATAGCAAAAAGGTACGGTTCCTCACTATTACATGTGTTCATCATTAAAGTACCTTCTTATGAACCATAACAGTATTCTGTCAAGAAGTCATAATCCACCTAAAAAGGTGAAGAGAGAAAGTACCCTGAGGATGAAAACTCAAATATCTATAAACTTTATCTCCATTCAAGTTTTTAGGTTGAAGATGACATCTTGAAGGAAATCTGAAATGGGTCATAAGAGCATCACAGGTCAAATTAATTCTATGTGAAGTAATCTTTGCTGGTGGGTTAGTATGCATATACAAATCCTTGTTCTAAGTGTTTGATAACACATAGAGTATGATCAGTTCTACAAGAGTATCTTGATGATGTGTAGAAACTGATCACCTTCATGAATCAACTAGATACTCTTAAATCGTAGAGTTGATTCTCACTCTGTGAACACTTAAACATTGTGAACATAACCAAGCAAAATGATGAAACCATTATAGATAAAGAGTGTGTTATTAAATGTCAAATCTTACACACACTCACCTTCATGCATATCAAAATGTATTATCTAAAACTAGTCTTATGCATGAATATGATGTTGGTGATAAATGTGATGATTATCCAAATAAAAGGAACAGGGGTTTAGAAAACTAACCTAGCAGGACTCATTTAATTATGGGTACCAAAAATTGAAATATTTAAACAAGCAGGTACTTGGTCAGTCTGACCACACTAAGGAATGTTGATGCAGAAGGCTTCATTCAAGAAGACTCAACTAGCAGAAGGCTAAGGACTGTTCAGAGATGATTCTGATAAAGTTCCTACATGTCCAAGCCTATCCTTGAAGACCCTCTGAGCTAACCAGAATGTAGCTCATATGGCTACTAATTTGTGTATGGAAGCAGGCCAGTCACCTAAAGGATCTTATATGCTCAAATCAAGAAAGGCATACTATATGAGAAGAATCCTCAAGGGAGCTCACAACAGAGGATCATTGAGCTTAAGTCAAGAGGAGTTCATTACCAAAAGCTAAACCTCACAAACACAAGACTGTCAATGAAGACTACGATCGTAGTGTTGTCAAAAGATCGTAGAATGATCAGTCTTGAAAATATCCATGTCTACGATACAAGAAGATTTATGTGATAATGATGATTCTAGTCAGAAGGAGATATACAAGACTGCCTTCAAATAAGTCTAAAGCAACGGAAATCACATCTATCCGGGAAAACAGTTTCAACCATGTGGAGCAGTGATCTGTTGAGAAACAACAGCACTGAGTTATACTATGAGGAAATATACCAGCTACAGAGTCCCAAAACTTTGTGGCTGATGAACCAAATGAAGATCCATAGTCAGTAGGAACGTCTCAAAACGTACTACTGATAACCTTTCAACCACCCAAATTAAAATCGTGGAGTACCCATGATCAAACATCTGATCACAGTGTAAAAGAAGGAGGACACCACGATTACAGCAAATGCAGTTGTCTAAAGTTGGTAGAGGATCTCCCCATCAGAAAAGGTCTAATGAGATGTCATTGTAAATCACTTTTATAGCATTTCATCTGGAAAGCGCCTCAGGGACAAACCTGACCCTTAGCTCACTCTAAGAGGTTGGTCCTTCCTGAGCTACCTTGTCCCAGAAGAATTGCTTGATCAAATTCATCTCAAGGACCAAGTCAGTCAACGATCGTAGAGTCGAGACAAAAGACAACTCGACGATCGTAGTGCAACCCCAACGATCATAGAAGACAACTCGATGATCGTAGTTCTACCAAAGGATACTCCAGCTCACAATGAGCTTGGAAAATGAGACAATTGCTCAATCATTCAAAATGAGGCGATAAGTTCGAGTATATCAGTGATCAAACTATGCTGCATCAAAATGAGGATATAAGTTAAAGCCATCCACTACAGCATCTCTCAAAAGTTGATCGTTGAGTCAACAAAGGAAATCATAGAGTCCATAGCTGCCTTACCATGATACTCTACGAATCAAAAGGTCAACGGTCAAAGCAATGTCGTCTAAACGACTACTCTTCTAAAAGGAAATATCTAACTGAAAAGTTATGGGGAGTTACAGCTCATTACTGGGCATCGTGCAACCAATGGTCGGTTGACACATCACTGGTTATGCAGAGTTAGAAGGAACTGCCATAAAGACAATTTCAAATCTGCAGACAGTTATCAAAAGCTATCGAACGTTTCTCCCTCCCATTTTGGAAACCCTAGAATCCCCTCAAGAGCCAGAACGGATTAACACTCCAGAGCTTTATCAAATCATGATCAACCATCTCTCATAAACCTCTCTAAACCAGATACCCACATTCTTCGAACTGCTCAAATGGAAAACTGGCGAGTAATCACCGGCATTCAGCTCGGAACCAAGTCATTTGAGAAATCCAAAAAGAAGTTCAAAGACATTCTTGAACTTGTGAAGAAAGTAGGATTCTCTGAATGCCTCGAGGCTAGAACTCGAGTATATGTTGATCTGGTTAAGGAGTTTTACTCAAATACCTCCATAAATTCTGGAACCCTTTCTACCAAGGTTAAGGGTCAGTCTCTGAAGTTAAAATCCTCTGACCTCAATCAATGCCTAGGTTTTCCTAACCAAGGGCTGAAGAACCTTAATGATGTCAATACAGAACAAGCAAAGGAGTTCACGAGGTACCAAAGAAACCCTAGTCTGAAAGACATGAAGAAGAAGGAGTTTCCAGAAGAGTATGTGTTCCTTGCTAAAATAGTTGGAAAATGCATACTGTGCAAGGACACTGCACATGACACTGTGATTAACCAACAACTGAAGATAATGTCAGCAATAGTTCTGAAGAAACAAATCAACTCTGGAGCTATCTTGTTCGATCAAATCTCCAAGTGGGTAGAAAAAGCAGAGAATAAGAAGTCAACCAAAAAACCCATGACTAAGGTGTTTCATGGTAGATTGCTGAGTATTGTGATGAAGAAGAAGCTAGGTGGGAAGATCAAGGATGATGAGGGAGAGCCTTTGAATGTTCACAAAGTAATGTCTCCACAATTATTTGTGAATTAGAAGAAGAACCCTAAGGAGAACAGAATGCTGACTACTGCAGGCAGCAGCAGGGCCTCTACAAAGAAGAGAAAAGCAGAAGAGGTAGAAAGTTCTGAGTCTGATGACTCTGTGCCAACATCAACCACACCAGCCAGAAAGAAATCCAGAGGTGTGAAGAAAGCTGATGTTGTGAAGAAAGCTCAGACCCCACCAAGGAGTCTTTCCATCAAAGACAATGTTGAAGAAGAAAGAGCCCTAACTGCTGAAACAACAAAGAGGAGAAGCAACATGCTGATTCAAGGGCCATTCAGCAAGAAAGCTAAGGTAGAAAACAAACCAGACTCATCTTCTCAAAACAGTACATCTGCTAAAGAGAATGACATAGAGTCAGCAGAAGAAAAGGAGACTGATGTTAAGGCTGAGTCCTCTCAAACCAAATCCAGCAGTGAAAGTGATGGTTCAGCATCTGCTGATAAAGAAGAAGAATGGTCAAGCCCCATGGCTAATTCTCAAAGCAGTCACTCTACAAATGAAGAAGAAATTCAAGATGACCAAATAACATCCCCAAATGCAACTGCCCCAACAAGCCCTCAAAGTAACTCAAAAGGTAATGAGTCCAGAGAAGAAAGGTCTGCCCCTGCCAGTGATGAACCCCAAGGAAGTCTGTCTGTTGAACCAGAGGAGTCAGAGTCTAAAGAGGAAGAAAAGTCTAACTCTCCCAAAATTGAACCTCCAAGAAGAAGGAAGAGCTACAGACTACAAGAAAAATTTGCCTCCAAAAGAAGAAGTAATCAATCAAATGCCCCCATTGAATTAAGTGATGATGAGTCTGCATCACAGAAAGAAAGTGCTGAGGATAGGACCAGAAATGAAGAAAATGAATCAGAGGAAGATCGTGCTGAAGAAAGTTCTGAGAATGAAATGCAGCAAGAAGGATTCTCTGCTGAAAATGATCAAGATAGTTCAGGCTCCGAGAGAGAAGAAATTGAAAAAGATTCTGATTTTGCAACACAGGAAGCAGAAGAACAAGAAGATTATCCAGTTCTCTCACCAGCAAGATTTAACAGAAGAATGGTGGTGGAAGTTTCAAATGATCTACCAGATGTTCCACCTGAGAGATGGGTGAACTATGGAAATGAGCCGCTCAAGGTAGTAAGAATGACTACCTTTGACATAGCCAAAAATTGGAACAAAATGGAGCTCGACTGCTCAACCATTCTCTACAATCCTGATGATTTGCTGGTAAGATGGTTCTTCCAGTGGATGCCATGTCTAAAGGCCCATACTGAAGGAGATAGAAGCTATCGCAGCTAGAGCTGGTGGCTCAGAACTTCCCAAGGGTGAAGAAGTTGCAACCAAAATGATTAAAGACCAGCCCCACTTCAAAGTCTATCGACAGTCTGACAATCACTACATCCCCGACGATCGTAGAGTGGACTCTGAAGGAAGAAAAAACATGATCAAGGAGTTGATCGTAGAGTCTGGTCACTCTACTACTGAGACTATTCAAATTCAACATCAGAAGCCTCCAACAGCCCAGTCACTGCTCTATGACATTCCCTCATCCTCAACTAGCAATTGGTACTCAAACGATTGCTCAGATTCTCCAAGCCTTTGAAAATATGTCCAAAAATGAAAATCGTAGAGTCCAATCCACTACTCAACCCGAAGCAGCCCAACAAAAGGATCACACTATTTTAGAGTAAGAACTACTGAAGAGCTCTGATGAACTAAGTGAGAAAATATCTCTACTCACTAAAGAGTCACAGAAACTGACAGCAAGAGGAGAAGGTTCACTCCAGAACAAACTTCAAGTTACTATGGCAGATGTATCTCTCAAACTCCAAGAGAGAGATAACATCTATCAGAAGGCTATACAAGATCAAAATGTAGAAGCTCTACGAGTTCAGAAGGCAAATGAAGAGCAGATCCAAGCCCTCCCTAACAAGATTGACGACCTGAAGCAGTCTTTCTCAGTGCTACTTGAGCTAGGCAAACAGGAACTCAAGTTTGAAGTTGTCAACTCCTCCTACCTAATGGAGCAGCTTATGTCCAACATGGAGCAGCTCTCTCAAATGATTAATGACAAAAAGGGGGAGAAAAGAGGTAGAGAAAGAAGAAGAGTGAGAAGAGCAAGAAGAAGTCAAAGAAGAAGACAGCAGCAGCTGCAGAAAAAGAATTATCATCTGAGCGGGAGCCAAAAGATGATGATCACTTGATCGTAGAGTCTGAGGGGGAGCATGTTCAGAAAGAAGCTGAAAGGAAAAAACAGAAGGTCATCATCCCAAGGGGCAAGAGCAAGAAGAACAAACAGATGAGTAGCTGATCAACAGACATCCTGGAAATATACATGGAGCTAAAGAGTCACATCTCTAACTAGTTAGGTATGTTCTGGATCCAGTATGTAAAGTGTCCTAATATATAATTTGCCATATCTTTATAAATGACATTCATGATTATCTATTTTAGAAATACAGCTGCTCACTGTATATAAGATTCATTCATAACATGCATTTGTACTTATTATTTTTGTCATAATCAAATAGGGGGAGATTGTTAGGAATAAGCATGTGAATGATATTCCTGATTACATATGATTTGATTATGATATATATATATATATATATATATATATATATATATATATATATATATATATATACATATATATATATATATATAAATGAATAATATGCAAGTATGCTTGCATTAAGAAAAGTTGTAAAGTCCTTTGATAAATAATAGAAACATGTGTACAAGGACTTAGAATGAATTGATCAAGTATGTTAGGTTGATCTTACATAAGCAAAACAACTTTGTAAAGTCCTTAAAAAGAAATGATGTACAAGGACTATAAATATAGAAAGATCAAGCATGTTAGGTTGACCTTATGAAGTAATAGATAGGCTTATCTGATCGTCGAGTACTGCACCAAAGATCATAGTTTGCCAGGAGAGTCAAGCATAACTCGAGAGCTATCGAGGTAGAATCATAGTCTGCAAGATAGTAGATCTCGAAATTCATAAGCTGCCAGGAGAAACGATGAAGGATCGTGGTATATTGAGAAGAGCTTCCTCGGGATCGTAGTGTGCTGAGAAAGTTATGTTCAGAATTGTAGAGACAGCCTGCCTAATAGCCGACCGAATATATACTAAAGCCAAGTCAGAAACGTAGACTAAACTCGAGATCATAGAGTCTACTGATGTCGAAGCTATATCAAGGATCATATACTACACTCAGAGTTCGTAGAGTCTATTAATTACATGCAGTGATCGAAGTCGAGCAAGATCAGATAAAGATAACAATCGTAAGGCAGAAATCGTAAAGTGTCAAGATCTAATCTCAGGATCGTAGTGTCTGCACAGCCGAAGCTGAATCATAGAGTACAGAACAACAACCTCAACAGAAGTGCTAACAATGCATAGGCAGAATCATAGAGCAAGTATGATTCTCAACTAATGAGCACTCCCAGAATATCCAAAGAAACGAAGCCTCTGGTTGGCATTGCAAAGATACATCTCACCTGAAGAAAACCAGAGAGCACTCAACGAATGGCATTCAAGCTTACAGAAGATCTAAGAACCAACCCAATCAGCATCAAGATTAAGTTATAAAGTAATTCGAGATGAAGTCTTCCATAAGAAAATCATAAGAAGACTTCAGTAACTGACTAAGGAAAGTCAGCAAGTGCAGTAGCTGCCAAGAAGATAGAAGACAACGATCTTGGAAGCTACCAGGATCGTAGTGTTTTCCAAACAAAGAAAGAACTGATGGAACGTGCACAGAGATGCTGGCCAGCCTCTGAAGAACAAGGCTAAAGTGATTAAGTATAGGGTCAGTCCATTGATGATAAGTGAACGGGAGATCACCAGGAGAAAGTGAGTGGGACGCGCCACAAATCTGAAGTGTCTTGCTATTCAGTAGAGGCCAGATCAAAGGAGTCAAGCCATCAGTCTCTGAGAACAGTCGAAGTAAACAGAAGTGTTGAAGCACTGCATAATAGAAGGAAGAGATGTTCTACATTGGAGATCCAATTAACACTCTTCAAGATCATAATGTTAACTCTACCAGTCAATGAGCAACACTCAAAAAGACACTACGATCAGGTCCTTAAAGACATGCATCAGAATCGTAGAGTTTGAACAACCGAAGGTTAAAGCATTGGCAACGGTTCAATTTAAAGGATGACATTCAGACAAAAGTTTATTGAGAGCATCGATGAAAAAGGACAACCTCTGATCGAGAAATCAGAAGGAGGAAATAAAGTCTTCGACCTGCCCAAGACATTAAAGTGACAACTCTGATGGGTATGTGAAACAGTAGACTGCAATGTCAGATAAAGTATGACATGTCACATTAGCAGTCTACTTTTGTCAACTCGAGATCTGTGAAGATATTTGAATAACCTTCAACGGCTACTTTCCAACGGAAGGATTGGGAAGGAGTATAAATAAAGAAGAACTTCAAAGATCGAGGGTTGCTGGAGTTTCCATTTTTGGAGAGAATGTGGACTGTACTAAACCACGTAAGATATTAAGTCTGAAGGCTCACTCTACGATCCACCAAGAACACTCAGATACATGCAAAGGAAGAAGTAGAAGTGAGAGTTCTACTATGTAGAAGTGAGAGTTCTACTATAAGAAGAGTGTTCTGAACTACCGAGAGAAAGAAGAGCACCATGTCATCTTGGTGTCCATCATGAGAAGACTCTAAGTATAATAGAGAAGAGCTTACAGTCATCTTACCAAGTCCATCATGAGAAGACATCAAGTATCAAGAAGGGAGATCGCAAACGTCATCATGGTGGCAAGCATGAGAAAGTTTCCAAGTACCAAGCAGAAGAACTTATAGTCATCTTGGAAACCTATCATGTGCAGCCATAATGTATCAAGTGGAAAGATCTTCAAGGCAGTCATCAAGGGATCATCCGAAGAGGTTGAGTAACTGAAGAAGTTGAGCATTATGCAACACTCAATTGCACTTCAAGGATGATCACGCCAAGCTGCTAAGTATAGAAGATGTTCAGAGCATGAAGACGTCTTAGCAGCTCAGCACCAACTCCAACAAACAAACAAACAACTCAACAGAAGCCATGGCCTGAGGGGTCCTTGTCCGATGGGACTAAATGAAGCCAGGGCCAGAAGGGTCCTTGTCCGGAGGAACTAAACGAAGTTCCAAGCCTGCTGGGCTTTAAGAGTTCCTAGGAAACTAGAGGAATCCCAAGGCTGCTGGCCTTGAAGAGTTCTTAGCGAACTGAAGTCCCAAGGCTGTTGGCCTTGAAGGAATCTTAGTGATTCAAGGTGCTTCCCTTCCTTAGTGGAAATCCTTCTAGTTGAAAGCAGAAGAGTGGATTA
Source organism: Panax japonicus (assembly GCA_020205505.1). Classification (NCBI taxonomy): domain Eukaryota; kingdom Viridiplantae; phylum Streptophyta; class Magnoliopsida; order Apiales; family Araliaceae; genus Panax; species Panax japonicus. Next base: position 43,552,214 of record CM035100.1, read on the forward strand.
GGAGCTTGAGTCTCTGAACCACTTAAAACCCTTTGTGTCTTTTACATTATGTCATTTATATTATGTACTATAACTGCTATAACTGATATGTATATTTTAACTGCTTACAACTAAACTTACTCTACGAACAATGTATGTATGATTATGAATATATCAATGAAGGGGATCTTTTACTTATTCTGTTGTGCTTGAAAAGATTCTTATGTTTGCCATATGCTAATTTAATAGCTATACAAAATAATAGAGAAAAGTATTTGAAATAAAAAGGATCTATTCAACCCCCCTTCTAGATCTATTGTGCCTACTGGGAACTAACAAATACCATCCTAGAAAAGCGAACGTAGTAGCTGACGCATTGAGTGGAAGATCATATGCGGGTACGAGTGCGATATTGTCAACGCAAAGGCCCATTTTGTATAACTTATAAAGGATGGAGATAGAGTTAAAGACTCCAGGGACCCATGTGATGATGACAAATATATTAGTAGAACCGACTTTAATCGATAAAGTTAAAGCTACTCAAGCTACAGACCTAGAGTTGATGCGTATGAGGAAGAAAGTGAAAGAAGGAGCTATTCCGGAAGCAATAATTGATGAAGAAAGAATACTTCGAGTCAACTCCAGACTTTGTGTTCCAAACGATTCTTACTTGAAGTATAAAATCATGATGGAGGCACATAACACACCGTTTGTAATTCATCCTGGGTGTACCAAAATATATCGTGATCTTTAACATACATTTTGGTGGAGCAATATGAAAAGAGAGATAGCGGGGTTTATCTCAAGGTGTCTAACTTGTCAACGAGTCAAGGCGGAGCATCAAGTGCCAAAAGGTCCATTGCAACCACTTGAAATTCCAGAATAGAAGTGGGAGCAAATTACCATGGATTTCGTTACTAGTCTTCCCAAGGTTTCTCAAGGCATAGATGCGACTTGGGTCATTATTAATAGATTGACCAAGTCTGCTCATTTCTTACCGATGAGAGAAACTTATACACTTGAACTTCTTGTTCATATGTACATAAACGAGATTGTAAGATTTCATGGTATGCCAGTATCCATAGTTTCTGATCGAGACCTAAATTCACTTCATGATTTTGGGTTAGTTTGTAAAAAGCTATGGGCACGGATTTACGATTTAGTTCGGCATATCATCCTCAAACGGACGGGCAGTCGGAGAGGACTTTTCAAACACTTGAAGATTTATTAAGACTTTGTGTCCTTGACTTCAAAGGAAATTGGGACAAGTTCTTACCATTGGTGGAGTTTTCCTACAACAACAGTTATCAAGCAAGTATTGGCATGGCTCCATTTGAGGCGTTGTATGGAAGAAAGTGTCGTTCTCCAGTATGCTAGGATGAGGTGAGTGATGCAATGTTGTTGCGACCGTAGTTGGTACGTATGACTACGAATAAGATTCAAATGATCCGATAACATACAAAAACCTTACAAGATCGAAAAATAAGTTATGATGATCTTCATCGAAAGGACGTGGAATTCAATATTAGAGATCATGTGTTGTTACGTGTTGCTCCATGGAAAGGAGTTACGAGATTTGGAAAGAGAGGAAAGCTCAATACTCGACTCATTGGCCCATTTTTAATCCTCGATCGAGTAGGAACTGTGGCCTATAGACTCGCCTTATCGTCAAGTATGTCTCGTGTTCATAACGTTTTTCACATATCTATGTTACGTAAAAATGTGAAAGACCCGAACCACATTATTGAATTAGAACCGGATGCGATAGTGAAAGATTTAACGTATGAAGAGGTACATGTTAAAATCTTGGATATGAAGGATCATATTCTATGCTCCAAGGTTATACCTCAAGTCAAAGTTTTGTGGAGAAACCACGATGTTGAGGAAATGACCTGGGAGTTAGAATCTGAAATGAAGTCAAGGTATCCTCACCTCTTCGACATACCAGGTACGCACCCTAATTTTGAGGACGAAATTTCATAAGAAGGGGAGGTTGTAAGATCCCCAACTTTTATGAATAAAGATTAATTTTTCTCGAAATATATTTTTGAATGTTATGGTGTGGATTTGATATAATATTATAGTTGTGGGTAATATTTACAAATTTTGCAAAGTAAGCAAGTGGCTATATAATATTCGATTGGTCGGGGAATATTCATTTTATCAGGGAATATTCGTACGACGACACAATCATAGGTGGACCCCACAACGAAAATATTGTCATAGTTAGAAAATGACATAATTATCTTTTTATAAAAATAACGGCGAAAGTTTTACCGTTGAACTACTTGGTGGTAAAAGTACAATAATACACGTGGTTGCATAGTAGCACACGGTATTGATTATTGATGCTTACGTGAGAAGTCACTCAGTTATACTCAGATATTGCTACAGTAATTGCTGCATAATATCTTTCATATTATTGATTCAATTATTGTCACAGTATCATCTGAATAATATTTTATATTATTAAATCAATAATTGAGACGACAAAGTTATTCATATTATTATTTACAATATTGACAATGTCTAGAAAGTTATGTCAATGAGATGTTTGGTCACCTAATTGCGCTCCAATAGGGAGAAATCCTTATCGGAAATCCCCCTCTTTCCTGGGAATGATCTGGTTTTTAAATATTGTGAGTTATAATATTAATGATGAATAAGTTCGTGTTGAGTTATAATATTAAAGATGAATAAGTTAGTGGAAATCGACATCTATTTCGATAATAATGGATGTCTGGTGGTTATATTGACCAATCGGGTAATTAATCGGATAAATGAGCATTTAATTGTGCAGTAAAAGGATATGGTGTCAGGTATCATTCTGATTATTGGTATTAATGCTTATGTGTTATTTGATTCGGGTGCAACCTGTTCATTTATATCCGATGATTTTGCTCAAAACTTAGATTTGCCTCAGGAAGAATTAGATTTCCCTTTAAACATAGAAATTGCGAATAGGGAAGTGATTCCTGTTAGGTTTATATATAAGAATTGTAAGGTGGATATAAAATGTCACGAGATGATGGTAGATTTGATACCAATTAAACTTGGGGAATGTGATGTTATACTAGGAGTGGACTGGTTATTCAATTATGGGGCATTAATTGACTGCCAAAAGAAATTTGTTAACCTTATGACCCCGTCAAAGGTAGTTGTGACGCCTCCAAAATAGGTGTACATCACCCATCTTGGGTCGCCAGATACAAGGTACTGAATACAAATACAAACTAATTATTCAACAGTCGTGTACAATACGACAAAACATAGGATGTGAGTTTTAATACAAATATTGTCATCTAGACAATATCCACACCCAATGGAGTCCTCATTACATTTATTATCACACTATTTCACAGAATAGTGAGGACTACTAATGCACCATCTAGGACCATCACTCTGTTGCCCGACTAGTCCTAGCTACGTTCTCATTTCCTGAAGAGAACAATGAAAGCGAAAGGGTGAGCTCAACTAGCCCAGTAAGAAATATTATGACTAAGATAATGCAGAATAAGTTATCATTAGCCTTCAACAGTATAACAACTGATAGAATATAATAGACAACAAGTTTTAGATCAAAAACTACAGCGGAATAAGCAATCCATTAGAAGAGTCAAGTAAAGTATAAAATCTAGTATCTTCTATGATTTAAAAAGTTTTTCATCAACTTTATCGCTGAGACTCAGCTTAATAAATAAAATCGAATCATCTCTGCACCACGGCCAAGGATATTCATGTAATCATCAATGGTCATGATTATACCGAATAATCCCTGGTCATAATCATACCAATAATTGTCCATCAATAAACTACAGGCCAATGAGGACTTTTACAACATCATTCGTCACATTACGGTCATAATTATAACGAATAATCCCTAATCATAATCATACCAAGTCCATCTATGCACATAAGCTAAAGATGACTTTAATCACAATAAAAACATGAGGATGATGACAATGACATAATAATTCAATAAAACAAGTTCAAGGATAAATTTTAAAGATTTATAATTTTAATTTATCCAGAAATCAATAACGTCCAAATTATCAACATGATACTTCTTTGTAGAGTAAAATTCAAGAATGATTAGAAGAATATTTCCATGAAAAGATACTGGATGAAGCACAAATATCAAAGATATTCCACTAATTTCATGGAGTATAGAAGCCAAAACATTAACCAACTGAGTATAATAGAATATATATGAAACCACAAATGTATTTCCACCCGCCATATGGTAATCCACGTAGACAGATAATTTCCAAATTTAATAAGGAATGAATATGAAGGATCATTCACCATGCGTGTGGTAATCTACATAGACAGGTTATTCTAACAGAATAATAAAGAATGGAATAACAGAAGAATTCACCATGCATGCAATAGACCTCACAGACAGGTTATTCCAATAGAATAATAAAGAATGGAACCAGGTCATGCGTAATTCGCACAGACAGGATATTCCAACAGAATAATAAAGAATGGAACCAGGTCATGCGTAATCCGCACTGACAGGATATTCCAACAGAATAATAAAGAATGGAATAACAACAGAATTCATCAGGCATGTGATAGACCGCACAGACAGGTTATTCCAACAGAATAATAAAGAATGAAATAACAGAAGCTCTCTTCGTGAATACGAAAGAATAATACCCTTACGAGTACAACAAATAATATCCCTTATCTTTAGAAAAACTGAATATTTGAGTAGTGAAGTATCAGAATACTTTTTTTCTTTCTCTCTATAGTTTATCTCTCTAGAGTTTCAGTAAATTCGTAAGAAATAATGAAGGAATGGGCTTCTATTTATAAGAGAATGGACTGAATATTAACTAATTCATGAACGGTTCAGATTGATTTACTTTTAAATGGACGGTGCATATTGATTTACTATTAAAACTTAAAGCAACGGTCCATACTGGTTTACTATTAAAACTTTAAAACAACGATCCATATTGATTTACTATTATAACTTTCCACCAATGGTCCATATTGATTTACTATTATATCTTCAACCAACGATCCATATTGATTTACTATTATAACTTCAACCAACGGTCTGAAAAATTATCAAATCTCCTCATGGAATAATATTGTACCAAAAAATGATTTGGACCGAAAAAAAATATATTTTTAGGTGAATAGTACCCCGTGAATAGTACTTCGGGAATAGTACCCCGTGAATAGTACCCCGACATAAAAAGTGTCCCAAATACCCGAGTGAACAATACTAGAGTGAATAGTAACTGGGTGAATAGTAACTAGTGAATAGTATTCTGACACGAAAAGTGTTCCAAATACCCGAGTGAACAATACTTGAGTGAATAGTAACTGGATGAATAGTACCTATGAATAGTACTCTGTCACAAAAAGTGTCCCAAATACCCGAGTAAACAATACTAGAGTGAATAGTAACTAGGTGAATAGTACCCGTGAATAGTACTCCGACACGAAAAGTATCCCGAATATCCGATTGGTCAATATAACCTCCAGACATCAATTATTATCGAAATAAATGTTGATTTCCACTAACACTAATAATCCCAACACAATTGAACAATCAATTTCATCTTTAATCAACACGAACTTATTCATCATTAATATTATAACTCACAATATTTAACAACCAGATCGTTCCCAGGAAAGAGGGGGGCCTTCCGATAAGGATTTCTCCTTATTGGCGCGCAATTAGGTGACCAAACCTCTCCTTGACAGAACTTCTAGACATTGTCAATATTGTAAATAATAATATGAATAACTATGTCGTCTCAATTATTGATTTAATAATAATAAATATTATGAAGATGATACTGTGACAATAATTGAATCAATAATATGAGAGATATGATGCAGAAATTACTGTAGCAATAATTGAGTATAACTGAGTGACTTCTTACGTAAGCATCAATAATCAATACCGTGTGCTACTATGCAACCACGCGTATTACTGTACTTTTACTACCGGGTAGTTCAACAGTTTTAACGGTAACACTTTCGTCGTTATTTTTATAAAAAGTTAATTATGTCGTTTTCTTACTACGATAATACTTCCATTGTGGAGTCCACCAATGATTGTGCTGTCGTACGAATATTCCCGACAAAAAGAATATTCCCCGACCAATCAAATATTATATAACAACTTGCTTACTTTGCAAAATTTATAAATATTAACCACAACTATAACATTATATCAAATTCACACCATAATATTAAAAAAATCGAGAAATTTAATTCTTTATTCATAAAATTTGGGGTCTCACAATCTCCCCTCCTTATGAAATTTCGCCCTTGAAATTTACATACGTACTTGGTATGCCGAAGAGATGAGGATACCTTGACTTCATTTCAGATTCTAACTCTTGAGGTATAACCTTTGAGTGTTGAATACAATCCTTCTTATCCAAGATTTTAACACGTAGCTCCTCATACGTTAAATCTTCTGCTATCTCGTCTAGTTCTAATTTAATAACGTGGTAAAATGAGTCTATAGGCCACAGTTCCTACTCGATCAAGGATTTCAAATGGGCCAATAAAATCGAGGGTTGAGATTTCCTCTCTTCATCGATTCTTGCTTCTAGAATAACGCCATCTTGAACCTTCTTCTTCACATTCATCAGCTCTGAGTTTGTAGCTTGAGCAGCTTTGACTTTATCGATTTTAATCATATATTCATTATCTTCACGTGGGTCCCTAGAGTCTTTAACTCTATCTCTATCATTTCTAACTTATACGAAATGGGTCTTTGTGTTAACAACATCACACTCTTAAACGCATATGATCTTCTACTCAACGCGTTAGCTACCACGTTCACTCTTCCACGGTGATATTGAATGGTACGATCGTAATCTTCAACAGCTCGAGCCAACGTCTTTGGCGCATATTATGTTCGTTATAGGTGAAAAAACATTTGAGGGTTTGAGAAATGGATTTTGTATTAGGGTCAATACAAAATTCGATTTCACATTCTGGGGTAGGCTAAGTCTTCAAGAATACGCCAGGAAATTTATTAACAATAGAAATATCATTCAAAACTGTGACCCTCATCCAGGACTTGGATAGCACGTCACATTGATACCTATCAACTTGCCACCGTTATTCACGACTCTCCTACGAAAAGTCTGGCTTCGGCGTATTCCAAGACTTGGAAATCACCAACGAAAGGCTCGAGGCTCTTTACTTATGACTTGATATGACAATGATTGACTTTAGTGGTTTGGTTGCTTGAATTCGAATAACAGGTTGGTTAGGAATATGAAAGCTAACAATCTTACGAAAAGCATGATGAGTAGTTAACCAATCGATTCCTAAAATCACATCAAAGGCAAGTATTTTCAAAGAGATAAGATCGACAGGTAACGTGACAGTGTCAATTTGAATCAACAGGATTTATAAACAGTGGATGTAACGAAGGTTTCTCCAAACAGAGTTTCAACAGACAAGTCAAAGTCTAATTTCTCCAGAGTCAAATTTAAATGTTGAGCGCAAGCAAGAGAGATAAAAGAGTGGGTAGAACCGGTATCGAATAAGGTATAGACTTCGCAAGAGTTTATAATAAACTTACCCATATTAACTTCGTTCGGGTCACTCTCTTTTTGAGAAGTAATGAAAAGCGCTCTTCTTGAAACCACCGACTTTGTTTTGTCTGTATCCGCCTTTGGTGCCACCGTTCCAGCTGGACTTGACTTCACTATACGACAAAATCGAGCTAAATGACCTTCTCTTCTTAAAATTTCCACTTCTATTATCTTGGCCATGATTACCACCGAAGTGGTTACTATTCTTGGCATAATAATTTCCCCCACGATGGTTATCATTGTTCCGATGGTCGTTGCCACCGGTATGATTATTATCGTGTTGTTGGTCGTTACCTTTTGGCTGAGCTGACTCAACGGTCTCATGTGCTTCATTACTTATCTCAATATTTTCAGATGTCATTCGCAAACACTCACAAAATAAGGGCTAATTAACATATCACATATTATCCCTATACTCTGACCAACCAATTAAATACCAAATAAACATAGGTAGGTTATACTAGCGAAGGAATTTACCGTCGTTCCCCTCCTAGTTCTTGTCTCACATCTCAGCCAGGGATCATATCCCTAATCTTTGATACCAACTGTGATGCCCCCAAAATAGGTATACATCACCCATCTTGGGTCGCCAGATACAAGGTACTGAATACAAATACAAACTAATTATACAACAGTCGTGTACAATACGACAAAATATAGGCTGTGAGTTTTAATACAAATATTGTCATCTAGACAATATCTACACTCAATGGAGTCCTCATTACATTTAATATCATACTATTTCACAAAATAGTGAGGACTACTAATGCACCATCTAGGACCATCACTCTGTTCCCCGACTAGTCCCAGCTACGTTCTCATTTCCTGAAGAGAACAATGAAAACAAAAGGGTGAGCTCAACTAGCCCAGTAAGAAATATTATGACTAAGATAATGCAGAATAAGTTATCATTAGCCTTCAACAGTATAACAACTGATAGAATATAATAGACAACAAGTTTTAGATCAAAAACTGCAGTGGAATAAGCAATCTATTAGAAGAGTCATGTAAAGTATTAAATCTACTATCTTCTATGATTTAAAAGTTTTTCATCAACTTTATCGCTGAAACTCAGCTTAATAAATAAAATTGAATCATCCCTGCACCACAGCCAAGGAAATTCATGTAATCATCAATGGTCATAATTATAACGAATAATCCCTTGTCATAATCATACCAACAACTGTCCATCAATGAACTATAGGCCAATGAGGACTTTTACCACATCATTTGTCACATTACAGACATGATTATACCGAATAATCCCTGGTCATAATCATGCCAAGTCCATCTATGCACGTAAGCCAAAGATGACTTTAATCACAATAAAAGCATGAGGATGATGACAATGACATAAAATTCAATAAAATAAGTTCAAGGATAAATTTTAAATATTTATAATTTTAATTTATCCAGAAATCAATAACGTCCATGTGACGCCCCCAAATTCGGGTATCTTCCACCCGACAGATGGTGCTACACGGTGCTACAGTTCATATAAACATTCAATTGAAATGCCTCAAAAGAACGAATATGTCTTATATATATCAAAAGAATATTTACATTTCCCCAGGTTCTTTACAACTAATACATTGTCTTTGTCATAATATCAATATTATTTCTTACAAAATCTATACTATTACATAAGCAATCTACGAGTTCGCCTTTGCCTTCCCTTTATCCTTGCCGGATCCATTGGTCCGTTCGATTTTAGCTGCATTCATATGGTTCAAGCAAGAATGAGCCTAACTAGCTCAATAAGTACAAAAATTCTAGGAAAATAGCATGCTGGAAACATAGGAATCGTATATCTTCAATAACTAGATAATAGTTATGAAGTACTATCGATAATTCAAAATAGCACTTCTTTTCATTCAAAATGTTTTACAACAACAATAATCAGTAAAACATCAATTCCGGTTCAAGACCATAAGCATTTCATAAGTACTTTAAAATGGACATCCCGGCTCGAAATCCGTAAGTCCGACATATCTTACGAGCACGTCTAGGTGATCAGCCTATAGTACTCTATGTTGATCAACACTACATTCATTAAACATATATACGTTTAAGTTGTGGCAACCTCACGTGCCTGTCGTTTGACGACAAAAATTTTTAGCATTCTCAATCTACTTTTGAAAACCACAATAATATTAGTTTGGTAAATCCTTATCAACACTTGATAGCATAACATAGTATACATCTAGCCGAAAGGATTGGCTTTCACTTCCTCAGATACTAACTAATGCGAAGGATACATGAATCACAAAGACTTGTCCAGAATGAACTGGAACAAGAGTTAAAGTACTTGCCTTTAGCGTCGGCTTGTAGATAGAACACGTGCACGTTACGTCAGGTCTCTACATTAGATGATAGCATAACATAAAACATTAGGTCATGAATGATCACACATGGTTCCTAAAGAATCTTACCCTACTTCTCAATCTAATTACGTATTAGATTTGTTATTATAGGTTTCGGCTTTCCGTTAGGTCAATCTTACATCATAAGTAATTGACTTAATCTTAACCTTAAGTGAGCATACTTAAGTTTCAATATGTCATAACTATGTTTCATTAAGATCTTTATTAACAATTACTCTTCATGTTCATTTTTAAACCTTCATCACTATTTAGGTTATGAGGCTGGCGCTGCAGCGCTGGCCATTGCACTTGGTGCCACGCTACGGCGTCGCCACTTATTCCTCAAAAATCCGGACTCGGCGCCGCAGCGCGAGTCTCAGAGTTATATGTCGCGCTACGGCGTGACTCTCCGGAGATAATGGCCACTTTGGCGCTGCGGCGCGGGCTTATTTGTCTTGGGCTGGCGCCGCGGCGCCAGCTCTGTGCACTAGACACTTTGGACAGATTTTTCAAAAGTTTAAGATTCCCGAACTGGTAACTTCTTCGTTATAAGTTCGAATTGGCTCGTTCAAGAGCTTACGGGTCACAAATTACATAATCTATGCATTCATGCAAGAATTTTATCTATTTTACTTCGTTTGCTAAAATTTCACCTATTAGTCCATTTTAACGAATACGATAAACGTTCGCGAATGTTCAACGCTCGTTTCTTCGTTTTAAGTCAAAATCCGGCCATTTTTGAGTCCGCAACTCTATAATGCCAAATATGACTTGTCTCCATCGAAAACCAACGTTTCCAATGTCAAACACAAAATACGACTTCCATTCTGAGAATTTCACGAATTCGACGATTATCGTCCAATCGTGCGAATTCCGGCAAAACGATATTACTAGTGATTTGTTTATCATTCTAAACACCTTCATTCCATTATCTAGACATCTCAACTTATGTATTATAATAACTTATATTCCAATTTGGTTATGGCCTATTGGGAAGTTCATAACAACAATTTCTTAATATATGATTTTCATTTCCTTATGACTTATTCGGCTCAGGTCCATTGCTTATCAACTTCTCCTATGTTCTTAGCATCTAGGTTCATTAGATTACACTTCTCTTGTCAACCTACCATGATAGAGATGAAGAAGATAAGATCATTTACCTTTGACGATTACTTCACTTCACTTTGCAAAATCTAACAAAAGTTGAAATGGCTTATAAGTGCTTATGGGTTCTAACAAATAAGTTGCTTTGAGAGAGAGTTGTTGGATGAAACAAATCAACCAAATAATAAAATGAGAGCTTTCTACTTATAGGCAATCCAAGGTTAGGGTAGAATGGTCTTTATGGCATCCCACCTCCTTAACTTCCACCTCCATACTATTCATAACCTAGCAACCAAGTAAACTTGCTAGCCACTTCTATTTCTTGACCATCACCACACTTGGTAACCACACAAAGTTGTTGCTCTCTAAGTTCACCCATGGGTTGCCCCATGGATCATTGTTTTACCCATTGGATCATCCTTTGGGCTTGGGTTTAGTTAATTATTATAATTCTTATGGGCTTGCATGCATTTGGTTTGGTCTTCCCATTAATCCACCCTTGGCTAAACATTGCTAAAACTTGGGCTTGTCCCTTAATGCTTAATGAACTTGCACACCCTATAAGATTACACAAATTCATTCCTTAGTCATTAATTTTCCAAACGCTCTTAATTTAAGTCCACATGCAAAATATTGCATTTTCCATACTTAGATTATTATTACATAATCCATCTCGCCTCGATATTCTAACATTACGTATTTCTCGAAAATTCAAAATTAATTCCCGAGCGATAAACGATGAATAGTGATTTTTATAAACTTTCTCGAAAAACATTTATTTTTGTCTTGGAAATTCAAACACTTTAATTCTCTCACGCGGTTCGAATACTATGATATTCTGACATTTCTAGGTTATAAAATGGCATACATCTTATTAACATATATAATAACAAATAATATTATTTTATTCATTATTTAATTCTTTCAAGTCTTTTACAAAGGATCCGAATTTCTCGGGCGTTACAGTCCAAATTGTCAACATAATACATCTTTGTAGAGTAAAATTCAAGAATGCTCAGAAGAATATTTCATTAAAAGATATTGGATGAAGCGCAAATATCAAGGATATTCCACTAATTTCATGGAGTATAGAAGCCAAAACTTTAACCAACTGAGTATAATAAAATATATGAAACCACAAATGGATTTTTGCTCGCCATGCGCTAATCCACGTAGACAGATCATTTCCATAATTTAATAAGGAATGAATACGAAGGATCATTCACTATGCATGTGGTAATCCACATAGACAGGTTATTCCAACAGAATAATAAAGAATGGAATAACAAAATAATTCACCATGCATGCGATAGTCTGCACAGACTAATAAAGAATGGAACCAGGTCATGCGTAATCCGCACAGACAGGATATTCCAACAGAATAATAAAGAATGGAACCAGGTCATGCGTAATCCTTACTTAGAGGATATTTCAACATAATAATAAAGAATGGAATAACAACAGAATTTATCAGGCATGCGATAGACCGCACAGATAGGTTATTCCAACAGAATAATAAAGAATGAATAACAGAAGCTCTCTTTGTGAATACGAAAGAATAATACCCCTTACGAGTACAACAAATAATATCCATCACCTTTAGAAAAACTGAATATTGGAGTAGTGAAGTAGCAGAATACTTTTCTTCTTTCTATTTGTAGTTTCTCTCTATAGAGTTTCAGTGAATTCGTAAGAAATAATGAAGGAATGGGCTTCTATTTATAGGAGAATGGACTGAATAGTAACTAATTCATGAGTGGTCCAGATTGATTTACTTTTAAACGGAAGGTCCATATTGATTTACTATTAAAACTTAAAGTAACGATCCATACTGATTTACTATTAAAACTTTAAAACAGCGATCCATATTGATTTACTATTATTACTTTCCACCAGCGGTCCATATTGATTTACTATTATACCTTCAACCAACGATCCATATTGATTTACTATTATAACTTCAACCAACGGTCTGAAAAATTATTACATCTCCTCATGGAATAATATTGTACCCAAAAATGATTTAGACCGAAAAGAAATATATTTTTTAGGTGAATAGTATCCCGTGAATAGTACCCCGACACGAAAAGTGTCCCAAATACCCGAGTGAACAATAATATAGTGAATAGTAACCGGGTGAATAGTAACCCGTGAATAGTACTCTGACACGAAAAGTGTCCCAAATAACCGAGTGAACAATACTAGAGTGAATAGTAACTAGGTGAATAGTAACTCGTGAATAGTAACCCATTATAGTACTCCGACACGAAAAGTGCCCCGAATACCCGATTGGTCAATATAACCTCCAAACATCAATTATTATCGAAATAAATGTCGATTTCCACTAACACTAATAATCCCAACACAATGGAACAATCAATTTCATCTTTAATAAACACGAACTAATTCATCATTAATATTATAACTCACAATATTTAATAATCAGGTTGTTCCCAGGAAAGACGGGGCCTTCCGATAAGGATTTCTCCTTATTGGCGCGCAATTAGGTGACCAAACCTCTCCTTGATAGAACTTCTAGACATTGTCAATATTGAAAATAATAATATGAATAACTTTGTCGTCTCAATTATTGATTTAATAATAATAAATATTATGCAGATGATACTGTGACAATAATTGAATCAATAATATGAGAGATATGATGCAGCAATTACTGCAACAATAATTGAGTATAACTGAGTGACTTCTTACGTAAACATCAATAATCAATACCGTATAATACTATGCAACCACGCATATTACTGTACTTTTACTACTGGGTAGTTCAACAGTTTTAACGGTAACCCTTTCGCTGTTATTTTTATAAAAAGATAATTTTGTCGTTTTCTAAATACGACAATACTTCCGTTGTGGGGTCCACCATTGATTTTGCCGTCTTACGGATATTCCTGACAAAAAGAATATTCCCCGACCAATCGAATATTATATAACAACTTGCTTACTTTGCAAAATTTATTAATATTACCCACAACTATAATATTATATCAAATCCACACCATAATATTAAAAAAAATATTTTGAGAAATTTAAATCTTTATTCATAAAATTTGGGGTCTCACAGTAGTGTTTTATGGTATTAAGTCACCTCAACAAGCAAGTTGTCTGACAATGATGCAAGCAAAGAAATTACTGAGATAAGGATGTGTAGGATACTTAGCCAACATGAACGCGAAGAAGAGTGCGAAGTTAGAAGAGATACCAGTCATTAGAGATTTTTCATACGTATTTCCAGACGATTTGCTTGGATTACCGCTGGATAGAGAGATTGAATTCGTGATTAATTTAGTGCCAGGAAGACCCCGATATCTACAGCCCCATACACAATGGCCCCAGTAGCAATGAAAGAATTGATGGTGCAGTTGCAAGAATTACTCGATAAGAAGTATATCTAGCCGAGCGTATCACCATGGGGAGCACCGATGTTGTTTGTTAAGAAGAAAGATGGATCGATGCGGCTCTGCATTGATTACAAGGAATTAAATAAGGTCACAATTACAAATAAGTATCCGTTACCAAGAATAAATGACTAATTTGACCAACTGAAGGGAGCAAGATATTTCTCAAAGATAAACTTAAGGAGTGGTTATCATCAGCTGAAGGTGAGGCCAGAGGATGTACCAAAAATGACATTCAGAACTCGGTATGGTCATTACGAGTTTCTGGTTATGTCATTTGGTTTAACCAATGCACCTGCAGCGTTCATGGATTTGATTAACATGGTGTTTAAATAATTTTTAGATAAATTTATAGTGGTGTTTATTGATTATATCCTGGTATATTCTAAACCCAAGGATGAATATGTGGAACACTTAAGAGTGACGTTGGAAACATTGAGGAGAGAAAAGGTATACACTAAATTCTCAAAGTGTGAGTTTTGGTTAGAACGTGTGCAATTTCTTTGGCACATCATTGACAAGAATGGAATCTCGGTAGATCCATCGAAAGTTGAAGCAGTAATAAACTGGGATCAACTAAAGACAGCGCCGAAAGTAAGAAGTTTCTTGAGATTGGCAGGTTACTATAGGCATTTTATTCAAGACTTTTCCAAGATCGCAACTCTGCTGAAAAATTTAACTAGGAAGGTAGTTAAGTTTGTTTGGACGAAGAAGTGTGAGGAGAGTTTTCGAGAATTAAAAAAAAGATTGAGTTCATCACCTGTGTTATCATTGCCTGATAATAAAGGGAATTTTGTGGTGTATAGTGATGCATCGCATAAAGGACTAGGTTGTGTGCTTATGCAGAATGACAGAGTTATTGCGTACGCGTCACGTCAATTGAAGGATTATGAGAAAGGGTATCCGACTCATGACTTAGAATTTGCTGCAGTAGTGTTTGCTCTGAAGATTTGGAGACACTATCTGTATTGAGAGAGGTGTGAGATATATACAGACCATAAAAGTCTGAAGTATATCTTTACACAAAAAGATTTGAATATGCGACAGAGGAGATGGCTGGAGTTGATTAAAGATTACGATTGCGAGATTCTTTATCATTCTGGAAAGGCGAATGTTGTTGTCGATGCCTTAAGTAGTAAGGGTCGGGAGAAACTAATGATGTTGACTGCTAAGGAAAAGCTTGTAACAAAGATGTCCAAGAAGGAGTTGGAATTTAAATATCCGATAGAATCGGACAAAAAATTATTTCATGTGGGAAGAAGTTCAATATTGGTGGATAAGGTAAGAAATGCACAACTTTAAGATGAAAACTGTGAAAAGATAAGGACAAAAGTGTCTAATGGTGAGGAGGACAAATTTAAAGTTGACTCGAAAGGGTTACTTTGGATCGAAGGGAGAAATTGGGTTCTACCAGTACTAGAAATTAAAGAGGAAATTTTGAGTAAAGCTCATAATTCACGATATTCAATTCACCTTCGAAGTATAAAAATGTACCAGGATCTCAAACATCATTTCTGGTGGTCGAATATGAAAAAGGATGTGGATGAATGTGTGGTGAAATTTTTAACGTGTCAGAAAGTTAAAGCTGAACATCAAAGGCCAAGTGGATTATTTCAACCGTTAGAAATACCAGAATGGAAATGGGAGCATATCACAATGGATTTTGTGGTAGGTCTTCCAACGACTCAGCAAGGTTACGATGAAATCTGGTTGATTGACGATCGATTGACGAAGTCGGCACACTTTTTGCCAATCAAGATTAGATTTAACCTAGATCGATTGGAAAAATTATACGTGAAGGAAATTTTCTCAAGACACGGGGTCCCGGTGTCAATTGTATCAAACAGAGATCCACGTTTCACATCAATTTTTGGAAACGACTACAAGAATGTTTTGGGTCGCAATTGAGAATAAGCACATCGTATCATCCTTAAACTAATGGACAAAGTGAGAGGACCATCCAGACATTGGAGGATATGCTCAGAGCATGTATTATGGATTTTAAAGGGAATTGGGATGACCATCTGTCATTGGTTGAATTTACCTATAATAATTGTTATCGCACGAGTATTGGCATGCCGCCTTACGAAGCGTTGTACGACAAGAAATGCAGAATTCTGGTATGTTGGGACAAAGTTGGAGAACGTCAGCTGCTAGGTCCAGAATTGGTACAACAGACTGTCGAGATCATCAAAGTGATTCGGGCAAGATTGATAGCTGCACAAGATAGACAAAAGAAATATGCCGATCAACACCGACAAAATCGGGAATTCGATGTCGGTAGTTTTGTTTTCTTAAAAGTGTCTCCCTGGAAAGGAAATATCAGGTTTGGTAAAAAGGGAAAACTGAGCCCTAGGTTTATAGGATCTTTTGATGTATTACGACGAGTTGGTGAAGTGGCATATGAGGTAGCTCTACCTCCAGAATTAGGAACATATTCACAATATTTTCCATGAGGTCAAGACAACCTCTAAGATAACCCTGAGGACTGTCAAAGTCAACAACAGGCCAACTTCAAAGATAACCTTGAGTAAAGACTACTACAACTGTGCAAAAACTGGAGATAACCCGAGGAAGGGTAAAATGGTCATTTTTCTAACTCAACTTTAACTCAAATTAAATACACTCATGTCAACTCAAATTGTTTCATAAGAAGTCCCACAAGAACCATATCTTAACTTTCGAGCGCAATCTACTCAAAACAGCTCAACGGATTGTTTGACGGAAACCTGGAAATGACATTTCGGTCATTGACCCATCTTCCTAGATTCAAAAAAGGGCAAATCCTATGTCATTGTATAGCCCTCGATTAGAGCTTTCTGGACGGGTATGGCACGCTTCCATCGAACTCTTGGATTAAAAGTTATGAAGGTTCGAACGAACAATGTGTTGTCCGAGTGCACGTACTTGGAGACAGCGAGACCCACATTGCCCGAGGCACCCCGGGCAGCCGTAGGTACACCTGCGCTCCCCCCTCTATAAATAGAGGGCTTGGGGGTGGCCATTTTGTAAGAGAAAAAGGTGAGGAAGCCCTGTCCAAATTGCTCTGTACACACTATAAACTGAGTGTTTTCTCATTTCTAAACACTTGTGATCTTATAATTTGCTATATTTTACCGGCGACAGACGAGTGTTCATCCATTTAAAGTTATTGAAGTCTTCTTTGGCAGTCCACTATAAGTCTTCTTACTTTTCTTAAGAATTTCTTCACTATTGTGCACACACTGTTCTTCACGTTAAGAGTCGTGTTGCGTGTGTATGCCCGAACTTCAATCCGTGGCTTTTTATTTCTTTAATATATATATATATATATATATATATATATATATATATATATATATATATATATATATATATATATATACATCTGGAGTGTTTAATGCTTATATATATATATATATATATATATATATATATATATATATATATATATATATATATATATATATATATACTTATATATATGTTGTTGCCATCAAACTCTATTTGATTGAGCCTGGATTTCACATTCGGTGCGTTTACTGTTTATATATATATAAATATATACATTTCAGTCTGGCCTGGAGTTTTACTTCATGGCCTTTTATTGCTTTATTTACATTTCTTCCCGCCTGCATATATATATATATATATATATATATATACACATTTCAGTTTGGCCTGGAGTTTACTTCATGGCCTTTTATTGCTTTATTTACATTTCGTCCCGCCTGGAGTTTACTTCGTGGCGGTTGATCATTTTTACAGCTTTATTTATATTTTCTCAATCCCCCATGGAGGTGCTTTGTGGTGGTTTATTGGGTTTTATTGCTTTATTTATATTTCGTCCCTCATTGGAGTTTACTTCATGGCGGTTGATCGTTTTTATAGCTTTATTTACATTTTCTAAATCCCCCATAGAGGTGCTTCGTGGTGGTTGATTGTCTATATATATTTACCGCTTATATATATATATATATATATATATATATATATATATATATATATATATATATATAACTATTTACAACTTTCATACAAACTGCTACATCATGTGAGCCTAGGAATCATGTGATCACAGATTCAGTTTACTGAATCTAGATTCAGTTCCCGTGATAGACATTTTCAGCTATACACGGCTTGTAAATTATTTGCAGTGTCGAATTTCCTTAGACGACTCTCATGCCCATAAAGAGTTTGACACTGCTATGTATATTATTTTCTCGAAGATGTTTCGCATCTCGAAAAGTATCAGTAATCAAGCCGAACACATAATAAAATAGAAGTATCAAAGGCCTCAATTACTATTGAGCACAATGATTTGAAAAACTCTTTTTACAAAACATCACTACTATATCTTGTTAAAACTTAATTTTTTTACAGAAATTCAAACCCTTTGTATATAGGTGCGAACGATGCATAGCATTACTTCCAGATAATTGCACATTGATCCACACACACACGCACACACACATTCATTTAATAGTTTAAATGAAAAGTGGCAGTCAATGTGGCAACACGGATGTCGGGGGGTACCTAACACCTTCCCTCCGTATAACCAAGTCCTCGGACCCTAACGAATCTCGATTTTACAGACCCGTTAAGCAGTGTCACATCACTAGATCAATAATGTGCAAATATTTTCTCGTTTGTATTGGTACAACCATTTAAAAAACCAACTGACGACTCTTACAGTTCAATCGTCGACATATACATATCAGACCTTTTCACAACTTGTTTTTTCAAACAAATCTCACCTAACATGAGAACGCCAAAAGATAAGAACAGAAAATAGACAAATAAAAATTCCGACGTCAACATTCGTGAATAGTGTCGTATACATGAATAGTAACCCCGATACAAAAGGTAATAATTTCATAAAAAAAATCATACTTCGTGAATAGTACTCGTGAATAGTACCATATTCGTGAATAGTGTCGTATACATGAATAGTACCGTATACGTGAATAGTAACCTCGACATGAAAATGTAAAAATTTTATAAGATAATTCATACCAATATTTCGGCATAATGATATTGAACGAAATAACATCATGTATGAAAAAAATAGCATCCCTTACCTCAAAAGAACAGTACTTCTGACTGGAATATTGGATTTAATGTCGAAGGAAACTTGCACTGAATAGAAACTCTCAAAGTATCTAAATACTCACAAAAATATGCTCGATAATATAGAGAAAGAAAACTTATGATTTTAGTGTGATTTTTAATTCTAACTAAGCACCATATTTATAAGAAAATGCCAGAACGCCAAAGTAGACTAAATTAATAAAATATTAATATTCTTTCAAATTTTCCTACGCACGCCTTTTTGACCAAATTATTAGTCACCACTAGTGGGGCCCACCAACATTTAGCATTTTCTACACCAACCAAAAGTGGGGCCCACCATATTTTTATTAAAAATATTTATTTTTGAAACTTTAATAATTCATACTAAATAGCTATTTTATCAGAAAAATACGAATTTTACATTCATTCCATAGGAAATTTAATTCTCTACAACTTTGTAGACGAAATGTTTTCCAAATTTCAAGCAGAAAATTTCTAAAATCCACATACGGATTTTAATACCTCCATTCTGACAAAATACTGATAAAACACTTCAACATTAAATCTTTCATTTATATCCACATAAAATAAATATTTCCATATTATATAAATCAATAATTTATTATTCACAAATAATATTACAGAATCACAATAATGACAACCAGGTCATTCCCAAGAAAGAGCGGGCTTTTCGATAAGGATTTCTCCTAGTGGCACGCAATTAGATGATCAAACCCCTTTCCTAGACAAAACTTCCTTAGACATTCATTACAAAAAATGGGCCTTTAGCAACAATTTTTCGGGCAACGACTTTATAAGTCGTTGCTAAAAGTATATGTTTAGCTACGAAATTTGTCCTTCATTGCAAATTGTGTCAGGCTTTCACTTTTTGCAACGAAATTCATATGTCGTTGCAAAATTTCGTTGTTAATTCACTGGCGGGAAAAAAATTCGTTAGAAATTCGTTGCAAAATTTTCGGCCATTTGATTTCCCGTCATCGTGGGCAACGAAAGTTTTTTTGTTGCTAAAAATGGGGCTTTAACAACGATTTTTGAGGCAACGACTTTATAAGTCATTGCTAAAAGTGTATGTTTAGCAACGAATCTTGTCCTTCGTTGCAGATTGTGTCAGGCTTTCACTTTTTGCAATGAAATTCATAAGTCATCGCAAAATTTGGAAACAAAATTCGTTGCAAAATTTTTAACCACTTGTTTTCTCCTCATCGTGGGCAACGAAAGTTTTTTTGTTGTTATATTTCGTTGCCTAATATGGACCACATTCATTGGCAACAATATTTATTTTCGTTGCATATTTTATGCAACTTTTTGTAACGACTATTAAAATGTTGCCTTAAATTAAGATAATCCCAATAAGCATGTTTTTTTAAGACCATATTCAGTATTCAGAGAATTGTCAAAAAATATTCGTATTTAGTATTTAAAAATTATGTCCAAATGCGGAACATATTCGTTCCCATGTTTTATTCGAATAAACAAATTATTCAAATATCCGAATTCGAATATCAATCACTTAATAAACAATTTATTGGGTTAAATGCAAAGTCGACCACTGAACTTTTCTGATATTTGGGTATTGAGCCCATTTTTATTCAAAAATTTGGACTTTGAACCCCCAGGCACCACATGTGCATTGACCTGCTGACGTGGCACACGTGGCTGGTCTTTTGAATTTTTTCCAAAAATTGCTTCTCCATAAATTCAAACCTGTAACATATTGTTTAGAACTTCAATCATATTACCACTGGAGCAACACAAATTATCTGTTAATATCTTGCAAGGATTAATATTTATATCATAATAAGATATTTCCCCCATATATTAATTTCTTCTTAGTCACTACATACCATTAATCTAATCTAAGGAAGATATATACTACTACTACTACAATAATAATAATAATAATAATAATAATAATAATAATAATAATAATAATAACAATAATAATAATAAAAATAATAATAATAACAATAACAATAATAATAATAATAATAATAATAAGAATAGCACTAATAACAATAATAATAAAAATAATAACACTAACAATAATAATAATAATAATAATAATAACAATAATAACAATAATAATAATAATAATAAAATAGTAATAATAATAATAACAATAATTATAATAATAAAACTAATACTAATAATAATAATAATAATAACAATAATAATAATAATAAAAATAAAAATAAAATAAAATAAAATAGTAATAATAACAACAACAACAATAATAAAAATAATAATAGTACTATTATTATTATTATTATTTTATTATAATTAAAACACATAATTAATTTTGAAAACGGTTGATTAATTGGAGACGGAAGCTAATGACTAATGACACTTTAAACCTTTATTATTTCTGTCCAAGTCATCCTCACGTCATGCATGTTGTTTGATGCAGTTTCATAGTCTCTTTCATTAGTCAGTTTAATTAAAAGTATTATTATTATCTGTATTAATTGTGCAATAATAATGAAAAAAATAAAATATCACATGTGGCTTAATATTTAAATTAATAATATAGAATCTACTTACTATTTTATCTATGGTAAGATACAATACAAATCTTAATGCACAATTAGTTAATGTTATTTGTTTAATAAATTAAAAAGTTTTCCATCCACGCCAAGTGTAATCGAAATGTTTTTATTATTATTATTGTTATTATTATTTTTATTATTATTGTTATTAGTACTATTATTATTTTGTGAATGAATTGTTTCCTTCTCAAATAAGCCTTTTTTGGGAAGGACTAATGAAGAAAAATTTTATTTATGAAATAAATTTTATTCACAATATGTAATTAGTGACAATTATTTTGTTAGGGAAAAATTCTTCATTACTTTTCTTGAAGTAAATCTTAGAGAATAATGATATACTTTCACAAAAATATTTCTAATTTTAAAGATAGATATTAAATTAATATAAAATAATTTTTAAAATTTTAAGTATATATTCTATTAAATGTACATGTTAATCATTTTAATTACATTAACTAAAATTTAAAATTATAAACTATATTTGGTATACATATATACATAAATATATTTAGAATTATATAGAGGTACAAATCATACGTTTACAAATAACTGAATGATATCATTTAAGTATTTGGATAAGTAATATCAATATTATTGATGGAGTTATTGAACATTTTTTTTGTGACAGAGTTACACAAATTAATTATTAACACAAAAAGTAACAGTCTAAAAAGTGGTCGACTTTATAATATAGATACATACATACCTTCTACGAATGATGAATAATAAATGATTTTGACCCTTCATTTTAAATGACTTTATTACCTTGATTATCCTTATGTACTTCTTAACAATGTTTAAAAAAATTTAAAAAATAAATAAATTACTAAACAAATAATATAAATCTAATACTAAGATATTTAGACACATTAAAATTATTCAATATCATATACTTAATTAAGGAATATAGATATAATCCAGAGCATTTGATCATATCGTGGCCGTTCATTCAAATGTTGGATTAGTCAAAAGTCAATATCACTTCAAGGCCGTTCATCCTGATATTTTTATTTATTTGATTTATTTACATATATCATGCCAATAAATACATATATAATACCATTTCCCCTATAATTAAATAATTGTTTATTTACCTATTTAAATAATAAGTTATTTAATAAACTTAATATTTTCCTTATAAAACAATTAACTAATACAAATTAATTAATTAATCTTATTTTCATTTATTTTTATTTTAAATAATTCATAACATCATTATTACTATATATCACACTTATAGTTATATTAAATTATCATATATTTGTAATAAAATTTTATTTTATTCACAAATATACATTGTACAATATTCTCGGGTCTCACAGTTTTAGATCGTACCTTAATGGTGGAGGATCGAGTGCGCCGCTGTATATGTAGAGAAGATGTAGGAATTCTCTCTCCAAATACTTTGGTGGAAAGACGTCTGATCGAGTGGTCCTGAATGTGTCTAGAGGTACTTATTATTTTAGAAACCAATGTATTTTAACAAAACCGTTCATCGAACCGAACAAGTTATCAGATGGATGGGTACCAGTGTTAAACCATTATTGAACCGACAACATCAAAAATATATAAAAAATATATATTATTAGTAATTAATAAAATTTTAAATAAAATCTCATTTTTTATGAACTAAAACATAATAAAGTTGAGTTACAATATTACTAAAAGTGATTAATTTTAATATTTAAAAAATTAATACAAAAAAATAATATAATTAAAGTAATAAAAAAATCGATTCGCCGAGTAAACTTAATCAGTTTTACCGTTGAACTACCGGTTCAACAAGTGGTCAACCAGTTCAATCTGAGTTTTGATCAAAATGGTTCAATTAGACCAAATCAGAACAAACATAGAACATGTTCCCAGTTGAACCTCCCGGTCTGGCCCAAGTTTCAAAAAATTGCTAGAAACGTCTCTCCGACTTTTAGGCCTCTTCTCTTCAAGTGTTATTGGGTATTGGACCTATGCGGAACTCAATCTCTAGTCTATCTAAATTTGGGCTTTAATTGCTCCTACTTATTGGATATAAGGCTGTAAAACTGAAAATTTTATATTCGTCTGCATCCGTATTTGAAAAAAAGGGATATATCTGCATTCAGTGTAAAGATATCCGCAAATATACGAATATGAATGTAGGCGTATTCATATTCGTTTAATATCTGACTATAAATATATCCGACGGATAGCAGATATCCAAAATCAGATATTAAGATTCGAAACCTATATCCAGAATTCGTATTCGAATAACGTATATATATTATATATATATATATATATATTAAGTATTATATAAAAAGTAAATATTTATTAGGTGGAGTGAATATTTATCACTTTTATTTGTCCAATTATTTAGAAACTAGAAGTCCAAATATTTAAAATAAGCACAAGATCAATTTTGAATCAAGTTGGATTAACTAGTTGTCACACAAACATTATATTTCACACTATCCATAAACATAATGAAATAAAATATTCATTTATAACTAAGTAATCTATGTATTGACTAAATAACAAATAAAATTCCTCATAAATATATTACTCCCTCCGTCCCATAGTTATAAGCTGATTTGTTTTGGCACATAGTTTAAGAAAATCAATTTAAGTGGCAATTTTAACAAAAATTTTCCACATATACCCCTTAATATGGAATTAATAAATAAGTTAATTACTCTTTACTTATCACACTGGAACTCTCAACTTCATTGATTGACGTGTACTGACCATTAAAGTCCATAAACTTTAACCAAAGAGAATACAACAACATTAAATGTGGTGATAAAAATAATGACATTGAATGTTGTTTCTATGACGCCCCCAAAATAGGTATACATCACCCATCTTGAGTCGCCAAATACATGGTACAGAATTCAAATACAAACTTAATTATACAACAGCCGTGTAAAATATAACTAATCATATGTTGTGAGCTTTAATACAAATATTGTCATCTAGACAATATACAAACTCAATGGGGTACTCATTATATTTATTATCACACTATTTCACAGAATAGTGAGGACTACTAATTCACCATCTAGGACTATATATCACTCTGTTCCCCGACTAGTCCCTGCTACGTTCTCATTTCCTGAAGAGAATAATGAAAGTAAAAGGGTGAGCTCAACTAGACCAGTAAGAAATATTATGACTAAGATAATGCATAATAAATTATCATTAGCCTTCAACAGTGTTAAACTGATAAAATATAACAAACATCAAGTTTAACTGAAGCGGAACAAGCAATCCATTAGAAGAGTCAAGTAGAGAATAAAATCTACTATCTTCTATGATTTAAAAGGTTTTTCATTACTTTTTATTGCTGAGACTCAGCTTAATAAATAATCCACATCATCCCTGCACTACGGCCAAGGATATTCATTAGTATCACGACCACAAATTATCCATGCACTACATGCCAAGGATATTCGTGTATTCATCAATGGTCATGATCATGCCAACAACTGTCCATCAATGCACTACGGGCCAATGATGACTTTTTTTTCCACATCATTTGTAATATTACGGTCATGATTACACCGAATAATCCCTGGTAATAATCATACCAAGTACATCTATGCACTACAGGCCACAACTGACTTTCAACATAATATAAACATGATGATTATGACAATGATATAAGAATTCAATAAAACAAGTTCAAGAATTAATTTATCCAGGAACTATTAACGTCCAAATTGTCAACATGATACTTCTTTGTGGAGTAAAATCCAAGAATGCTCAGAAGAATATTTTCTTGAAAAGATACTTGATGAGGCGCAAATATCAAGGATATTCCACTAATTTTATGGAGTACAGAAGTCAAAACTTTAACCAAATGAGTATAATAAAGAATGTAATAACAAAAGAAATCACCAGGCATGCGATAGACCACACAAACAGGTTATTCCAACAAAATAATAAATAAGGGAACCAGGTCATGCGTAAATGCACAGACATGATATTCCAACAGAATAATAAATAATAGAACCAGGTCATGTGTAGATGCACAGACATGATATTCCAACAGAATAATAAACAACGAAACCAGGTCACGCGTAAACGCACAGACAGGATGTTCCAACAGAATAATAAAGAATGGAATAACAGAAGAATTTCACCAAGTATAGGGTATCCCGCGTATACAAGTTATTCCAATAGAATAATAAAGGATGGAATAACAGAAGTTTTCTTTACGAATAAGAAAGAAAGAATACCCCTTATAAGTACAACAAATAATATCCCTTACCGTAAAAGAAGAGTATTCTGACTAGTAGGGCGATGATATACTCGAAGAAAACTTGAACTACGCTCAAAACTTTCTTAAACTCTGAAGAAATACACTCAAGATTATAGAAGAAGAACTCTCTTTATAGTTTCTCTCTCTAGAGTTTCAGTGAATTCGTAAGAAATAATGAAGGAATGAGCTTCTATTTATAAAAGAATGGACTGCATAGTAACTAATTCATGAACGGTCTAGATTGGTTTACTTTTAATCGGACAGTCCATATTTAAAGCAAAATCTTTTAAATAAAATATAATATATTCTATTTATAATCTAATAAAACGAATAACTTTATAAAAGTATTCTGTTTTATATAAAAAGCTTTTCTGTTTTATTACATTAATAATACTAATAAAACAAAACTCATCATCATTATTATAATTCACAATATTAATCGACCAGGTCGTTCCCAGGAAAGAGGGGGCTTTCCAATAGGAATTTTTTCCCATTGGCGCGCAATTAGGTGACCAAACCTCTCCTTGCCAGAACTTCTAGACATCGTTAATATTGCAAATAATAATATTAATAACTTTATAATCTCAATTATTGATTATAAAATATTGACAATAATTGAATCAAATAACGTGAGATACTATGCAGCAATTACTGTGACAATAATTGAACAAAACTGAGTGACTTCTCACGTAAGCATCAATAATCAATACCGTGTGCTACTGTGCAACTACGCGTATTACTGTACTTTTAATACTGGGTGTTTCAACAGTTAACGGTAAAACTTCTGCCATTATTTTCATAAAGTATTTTTGTCATTTTCTCAATCCGACAATAATTCTGTTGTGGGGTCCACCAATGATTGTGTTGTTGTACGAATATTCCCTGTTAAAACGAATATTCCCCGACCAATCGAATATTATATAACAACTTGCGTACTTTGCAAAATTTATAAATATTATCCACAACTATAACATTATATCAAATTTATTCCATAATATTCAAAAATGATATTTATAGAAAATTAATCTTTATTTGTAAAAGTTGGGGTCTTACAGTTTCTTCAAAAAAAGAGTAGTGATTGAATATTTAGGGTTAAGTTCAGATGACCACATGTAAATCCAGAATATATGAGATCTACAAGAATTTCAAGTTGCATCTGCGCTAAATCCCTCCGGATATGTGCTAAATCCCTTCGGATCTGCGCTGCTTCAGAGAAAATGATGAAATGGGCGAGAGTGTTGGTGTGTTTGACAGTTGAAGGAGAATAAGAGGAGAAGAGAAGAAGAAGAAGGGCATTTAAGACATTTCCCATGTTTTTTTTAACTATTATAGTCTTTTCACGCGCTTTTGGCGTGTGACATACACGCACGGTTAAATTGGACGAAAAATGTGACGTTTTCACTTCAACTCAAAACGTCGGGTGTTTAAATGTAGCTTTACTGACTACAGGTGGTTAAGTGAAAAACCGCCCAAACCCCAGGTGGTCATCTGAACTTAACCCGAATATTTATTATAAGGGCATAAAAGTAAAATAATTAACCAACTAAATTTTATAAATAGTAAGTAGCTTATATATTGGGACATCTCAAAATAGAAAATCAGCCTATAACTATGGGATGGATGGAGTATTAAAAATATTATTAAAGTTTTAGTCAAGTAGTTGAGAAAAATAATTAAATATTCATTATAAACTTTTGAATCTATTATATATTATAAATATTCAAACACATTACAACATTACTCCACACACATAAAATAAATATTTACTTATTAATGAACATTCATTTTTAAAGTTAGAATTTTAAAAATAATGAAAACTTATTTGAATTTTAATTTAGAACATTATTTAATGTATTATTAAAAATAAATAGATTAACATATATTTATTATTGAACTATACTTTAAAATTTAGTATTTTTTTTTCTTATTCTAATTATAGTTATAATTAGAGCATTCATTTTGAAATTTAAATTTAAAATTTTGAAAATGAAAAAAATTTATTTGAATTGTAATTTAGAGTATTGATTATTATATTTATTAAAAATAAATAAATTAGCATTCATTCATTAATAAATTATACTTTAAAACTCTTTTATTTTTTTATTCTAGTTATAGTCGTAATTAGAGCATTTATTTTAAAATTTAAATGATAAAATCTTATTTGAATTTTTAATCCTCTTTATTTGTATCGAAACAAATAGAAAAAATAAATTTAATATAACATCTATCGGGTTCAAGTCAGTCCTCTCTCCTCCTCTTGGCGAAACCCCTAGATCTCGCCCTGTTTGCAGAGAGCTTGAAATCGTCTATTGAGCTTCTTGTATACATATCGGATCGTTTCTACTTTCATGTTTTATCTCAGAATCGGTTATTTGTATAGGTTAATGAATCTTAACCCTAGTTTTTCTGATAAGAATATGGTCTTTATTTGTTTTTGATTGTCATCACCTCTGTATTAGTTTTGCTTGTATTTTGTTGAACTTTATGTGATACTTTATGGTACCTTAGTTCAGATATTACAGAGTTTTGGTTCTAATGAATTAATTTTGAATCTTATGTTCTATATACGTCCGTGATACGTTAATTTTGAATTCAATGGTTGTTTTTACTTGATTTTTCTTATTTCTGGTGTTTGATATATCTGGGCTTTCAGCTAGATTTCTTCTAAGACCAAGGTTGATGGAACCGTAGATCTGTTTTTCCCTATCTGCGCTGTTGTTAGCCCAAATAAGTATCAGACATAGTTTTGTTTGTTCTTCAATTATCATATTCCTTGATGACAGATGCCATAAGCTTCATAAGTGGAGGGTCACCGCTCAGTTACTCTCCTATTACACTAATATGTTACTTTTAATCCATTAGCCTAGCATTCTGACATTTTCCACTTAGAAATTCATAATGGGGTTAAGACTTTATAATTATTTGGCTATTGATTAATATATTATTCTCTGAAAAATATGTGTGGATAAAATATATTTTATATTTTATCATTTTTAAAAATTATTTTGTCCCCTCTCCTTTGGGAGAAAATTCTTACGTCTTATACTCTTATGTGTGCAACTGCCCTCTAAGGACCTTGCTCTTTCAGGCTTTTAGCCTCTTAACTTCTGTGGTTTCCTATACTTTATTGTGGTGTTCATCTTATCTTACGTTAGTTGAGTGTTTACTGCTTATTGTCACCTTTATAACTGCATGATTGTTCATAATAGTGGATTATCAACTATTTGCAGATCCAAAAGCTAATGGGATCAACACTAATGGATTTTGCTCAGTAAAAGTCAACTATTATCGTTACTAAATTGCTCAGTCAAACTCAACTGCTCATTTCATATCAGGATTGGGAAGGTAACAACTAAACCATTCCCAACCCTTGTAATAAAGGTGCAGGAAATACATTGACATATAGAGCTACATATCAGGTCATAGGAATATATGATATAGATATGTCTTTGCATTCTATGTTATTTATATTATGTTATAATTCATGGATGAAATTTCGGGAATCAAGCATTGCTCTCGTGGTTGAATTTTCTTCTTGTTAAAAACTGAGTGCAAATGGTTCTGCTTGAACAAAAAATTCCCACACATATTGCTATTTTTCTGTTTATCTACTATTTTGACAGAGAACCATTTATGCCATATTTTGCTGCAAATTTTATGGTTTTAGATTATTCAGCCCTCCAAATTTTAGACATGAATCTATTTATCTTAAAGTAAAGTTTGGAGGTCACACACTTATTTCTTGATATTGACATTCAGACTACTTCCAGTATCATACTATTGACATTTTTTTTATTCCTGCAGTATAAAAGAGAATGTTCCAGAGCAGCCAAGTTGTCTTGTGGGTGGGAAACTTAAAGAGGCAGCTTATTTTTCGTTGCAATAATTGATTCTATTTTCTTAAAAGTTCAGTGCCTTTTTTCCTTATTGATGTTCTCCTTTTTTTCTCTAGTATTTCAATATAAGTTGCGTAAGGTGTTAACATATAACATTTTCTCTTATCATCCACTATTTTGAGTAGTTTTTTAACTATAGTTTTGCATTCATGTACCAAATGAATGGACTAAGGTGGCTGATTTCACTATATAATAATCATTTGAATGGAATTCTTGCTGATGAAATGGGGTTGGGTAAAACTGTCCAGGTATGACAAGTGTAGAATCTGATTTTACCCTAGTGTTATTTTTTTCTTCGTTTTTTCCCTCTATTTTTCTGGTTCCAGCATCTGTATTTGTAAAGATATGTAGAGACCTTAATGATATGAGCTGATGACATTGGCTTTTAAATCATCAAAGTTAAATGTAAGACACTATATTTTCAAATCTATCTCCTATATGCAAATGTCTTGGGTTCCAATGCAGCTTCATTGTTGCCTAGAAAGTCATAGCTACCTCTTATATTCAAATCAAAGTTTATGGAACTCCCTTCAACCTTAAGCTTGACATCTTTCTTTTCTGCTTCTCCTCCCAGCTTCATTTGTGTTCCTATCAATGCCATGAAACTTGCCCAAGTCCAAAATGTTTTTGTTCCTCTCTTATTCAATCAAATTCTCCATGAGATTTGATAGAGCCAAATTGAGTAGGATCAAAAGAGAAATTGATTGCAGAGTAGTTAAAAAGATAAAAGAGTTGAATATTGCGACAAAAACATGTTGATTCTTGTTGTTAGTAGACACAAATCCATAATGACATAGTCTGTAAATTAATATAGATACATGGGTATTTGGTTGATGTGTCTCCTCGCACCAAAAGTCGATATCCCTAGTATCAAACATAAATCTATTATGAAAAAAGATATATATCTCAATCTACTCCTGTGATCTTTTTTGTACATCAAGCTGGGACATATCAATGTCTCTCCTATAGAAATTTCTCTGTTTCGTAGTAAACATCCATTAGCAACCAAATTAAAACATTAGATAAGCATATTTAAGTCAGATTAAATAGTTGTTATAAGACTATCACTTTCTAATCATGTTTTGAAGCTATTTTACACTTTCTGTTAAATAGGTCGTGTAACTGGTGTATAAACACCTCAAAACAAACAAGGGATTATGTGTTTACTCTACAGTTCAAATGCTAAACTAGTCAATCTAAAAGTCTAAACGAATAAAGGAGAAAGAGGGATAACAAAACAACATTAGACAATGAGTTCTTGAAGCACATACCCTCGTTCATTGTTCACTCTTGATGAATTGGCACTCGTGCTCGAGAATTGCATATTGTAATGTCCATAGGATTCTCCTACAAAATAAAATTAAAAAAAAAAGAATAATGTTCAACTAAGGAGAAATTTGAATTATATAATGTTTTTCAACAAAATTAGAAGAAACTGAGACATTGTCCTGACTCCTGCGGTAACATCAAAAGAAGTTTAGGCCTCTAAAGGAATATCATAATCAAGTTTTACTCCTAGACATTATAATTACCAAGTCTTGTTCAAATTAACCACTAATTAAAAAAATAAGGGTGAATAAGAGAAGTTGCCTACTAAATGATCATGTTGTTTCCTTCTAATGATCTGAACTGATATTTTTAGTCAGATTTAAGCTAAGGATGATCTATTAGTCTATTTGTAGTAGTTGTACCTTTCTCGGTTTAACATATGAAGTATATGCAAAACGTCATATAATCTATTTATATGTTTCATCTTATTTTCAATATAGTTGAGGTGAAGAGCAGTTCTGATGGTTTCATGATCAAAATGAGATATGGTCAACATTTAAGATGTGACCTTACCAACCCTCAGGGATTATTCTTCATTAGGGACTATTCTTGTAGGACCCAATTATGAAGGGGATGAACTTATCTCGCTGACCTGGGTATGTTCTGCCCTTACCACTTAAAAATTCCCAACTTATCAATAAATGTGTCTTTCCAATGTCTACTGCAAAATGTTGAATTCTTGGTAAATAAATCTATGATGTCTATGATTATAGCTAGCATCTTTGGGGCATATACTGTATGGAAATTTGTCGTTTCAAGAAAAGTTTTTCCAAATTGACTAATAGCCTCAACTTTTCCATAATTGTTGTCCTTTCTATATAGAAATCCAAACATTGTTATTTAAGATTGTGTGATGGTATTTAAGATTGTGTGATGCTTGTGGTTGTTGAATGTAACTGAATTCTGACTTGAGGTCAACATATAACAATAATCTACAAGTCTTGTAACAGAAAATATGTTTACCACTATGCTTACTGAAATTAATTCATGAAATGACCGATTAAGATTCTAATTTTTTCTTGTAACAGAGCAATCATATAGTCGCATTGAAGGTTCTTTTTCTATTTGGTTTTGTAGCAAATGATATTGTGATTGCCTATTTGCCTTTTTCTACTTATGATCAATACGGTGTACATTAGTACCACGTAGCAACTCTATTGTCTTTGTATATTGATTTTGGCACTAAGTGCCTGTAGTGACCTATTTGCTTCATTTTCTTGACTTGCTATTATTTTTAAATATGTGCAGGAAGACTGCTTCTACGACCTACCTTATAATATTGGGTATCAAATTTTCGTGCTACATTTACGGAAGACAAGAGACGAAATTATGAACTGTACTCTCTATATATATGTAGATATATACTTTGATTGAAGAACTGTGGTAGCTTTAGATGGTTAATTCTAAAGATAATGAATGATTATGTAGTGGATGATTTTATTAAGTTAATAATATTTTAGTTTTTTATATTTTTGTCATTATTTGTTATGGGGATATTGAGCCAGCCAGATACACAAAAAGAATGTCAAATTTTGATTTGGCAACAATATAATTCGTTACCAAGGCATTGAACAAGTTTTAATATAGCAACAATTTTTTATACATTTAGCAACAATTTTTCGTTGCTAATGGCATTAAAAATATAATATTTGGTAACAAAAAATTAACCTAATAACTACAGTGAAGATATTGTTGCTAATACTAAAATAAAAGACAACATTTTTTATCGTTGTAAATCATATCAACTTTCGTTGCACATATAAAGAAACGACAACATAAAATGTCATTGCTAATCGACGACTTTCGTTGCTATTGAAAAATAACCAGAAACAAACATTTTCGTTGCTGATTCAGCATAATGTCGTTGCCAAATAATATAATCAGCAATGAAAATCGTTGCTAAAAAGTTTATATTTCGCAACGAAAGCAAGCTTAGGCAACAATTTTCATAATTTACTGCAACAAAAAATGTCGTTTCAAAATGGTGTCAATTGCAACGAAAATGCATGGTCGTTGCAAAAAAAAAAGAGTTCATTTTGTTGCTAATTAGAAGGCTTTTGAACGAAATGGGCTTTTTAGCAACGAAATTTTAATTATTCTGCAACAATACATTTTATTGCTAAAGGATCGATGTCTCTGTACGAAAGCCAAATTTCGTTGTAAAATGTATTACTTTTGGCAACGAAAAAAATACGTTCGTTGCGGAACAATTAGCAAAGCTCATTGCGCAACGAAAGACACAACGACAGTAAAGTCATTGCCAAAATCCTTTTGCAATGAAATTTGGCACCTTTAGCAACGAAAATCAGTTGTTGATGAATCTCCATTGTTTTGTAGTGATTGCCAATAATGCTATCTAATATTCAAATAATATGAATTACTGATCTGATAATGGGAAATACTGTGCAGTGACAATTATTGAAACAACAATAATATAAAATATTTGTGACGCCCCCAAAATAGGTATATATCACTCATCTTGGGTCGCCAAATTTATGGTACTGAATATAAATACAAACTTAATTATACAAAAAGAGCTGAGAGTTTTTTACACGAATATTATCTCACAGGCAATATCCAAACTTTAATTTATTCCTCATTACATTTATTATCATACTAAAGAGTGAGGATTACTAAAACAGCTATCTCGGACCATCACTCCGTTCCCCGATTAGTCCCAGCTATGTTCTCATTTCCTGAAGAGAATTATAAAAGCAAAAGGGTGAGCTTAACTAGCCCAGTAAGAAATATTATGACTAAGATAATGCAGAATAAGTTATCATTAGCCTTCAACAATGTTAAACTGATAAAATATAATAGACAACAAGTTTAACTACAGCGGAACAAGCAATCCATTAGAAGAGTCAAGTAGAGCATGATATCTACTATCTGTTATGATTTAAAAAGGTTTTCATCAACTTTATCGTTGAGACGCAGCTTAATAAATAAACCACATCATCGATTCATCCCTACACTACGGGGCAAGAATATTCATGTAATCATCAATGGTCATGGATTTTCACCTGTCATACGGTACGTAATCCGTGTAGACAGGTTATTCCGACATATTAAAGGGTGAATACGAAAAAAATAGTATTCCTTATGAATACGAAAGAAATAATACCCCTTACGAATACAAAAGAAATAACATCACTTACGAATACAACAAATAATATCACTTACCTTAGTAGAAGACTGTATACTGCAATAGTGAAGTAGCAGAATACTCTTCTTCTTGATCTCTATAGTAACTCTTTAAATAGTTTCTCTTGTTAATCTCAATGAATTGGTGAGAATGAAAGAAGAATTAAGCTTCTATTTATAGGAGAAATGTCTAAATAATAATTAATTCATGAACGGTCCAGATTGATTTACTATTAGAACGAACGGTTCATATTGATTACTATTAAAACCACAACCGACGGTCCAGATTGACTTACTTTTAAAACCACCACCGACGGTCCAGATTGATTTACTATTAAAACCACCATCGACAGTCCAAATTAATTTACTATTAAAACCACCTTCGACGGTCCAGATTGATTTACTATTAAAACCACCACCAATGGTCCAGATTGATTTAACTTATTACACTTTAGTACCCCTAAAATTTTCCAAGTTTGCATTATTTCCCTCTAACTTTTGTAATTCACTTATCTTCAATAAACACATTCTTAATACTTCAACAATTATTCATCATTAATATTTTAACCCACAATATTTAACAACCAGATCATTCCCAGGAAAGAGGGGGCTTTTCGATAAGGATTTCTCCCTATTGGCGCGCAATTAGGTGACCAAACCTCTCCTCGACAGAACTTTCTAGACATCGTCAATATTACAAATAATAATATGAATAACTTTGTTATCTCAATTATTGATTTAATAATATAAAATATTATGCAGATGATACTGTGACAATAATTGAATCAAATAACGTGAGATACTATGCAACAATTACTGTAGCAATAATTGAGTAAACTGAGTGGCTTCTTACGTATGCATCAATAATCAATACCGTGTGCTACTATGCAACCACGCGTATTACTGTACTTTTACCATCGAGTAGTTCAACAGTTTAACGGTACAACTTTCGTTGTTATTTTTATAAATAGATATTTCTGTCGTTTTCTAACTCCGACAGTTATTCCGTTATGGGGTCCACCAATGATGGTGTCGTCGTACGGATATTCCTAGACAAAAAGAATATTCTCCGATCAAACGAATA
The DNA here is from genome assembly GCA_020205505.1 of Panax japonicus. Taxonomy (NCBI): domain Eukaryota; kingdom Viridiplantae; phylum Streptophyta; class Magnoliopsida; order Apiales; family Araliaceae; genus Panax; species Panax japonicus. The sequence goes on from CM035100.1 coordinate 43,587,971, forward strand.
TTTTATATCAACTTGCTTACTTTGTAAAATTTTCAAATATCACCTTTAACTTTAACCTTTTATCAATCAAACCATTTATTAAATAGAATAATAATTATAAGAAAATTGGATACTTTCATTTCATAAAATTCGGGGTCTTACAATCTCCCCTCCTTATGAAATTCCCCCCTAGAAATTTACGTATGTACCTGGTATGTCGAAGAGGTGAGGATACCTTGTTTAGATTCTAACTCTTGAGGTATAACATTTGAGCGTAGAATATATTCCTTCTTATCCAAGATTTTAACAGGAACCTCTTCATAACTTAAGTCTTCCGCTATTTCGTCCAGTTCTAATTCAATAATGTGGTTCAGGTCTTCTACATATTTATGTAACATCGATATGTGAAAAACATTATGAATACGAGACATGAGTCTATAAGCCACATTTCCTACTCGATCAAGGATTTTAAATGGACCAATAAAATCGAGGGTTGAGATTTCCTCTCTTCGTCGACCCTTGCTTCTAAAATAACGTCTTTTTGAACCTTCTTCTTCATATTTATCTTCTCTGGGTCTGTAGCTTGATCGGATTTAACTTTATCGATTAAAGTCAGTTTTAATCGTATATTTACCATCATCACGTGGGTTCTTGGAGTCTTTATCTCTATCTCCATCCTTTGCAAGTCATACAAAATGGGCCTTTGCGTTGACAATATCGCACTCGTATCCGCATATGATCTTCTACTCAATGTGTCAGCTACTACGTTAGCTTTTCCAGGATGGTATTGAATTGTATGATCGTAATCTTCAACAGCTCGAGCCAACTTCTTTGGCGCATGTTACGTTCATTCTGGGTGAAGAAATATTTGAGAGTTTTGTACCAGGTTTAAGGTCGATACAAAATTCGATTACACGCTCCGGGGATAGGCTAGGAAGTTCTTCGGGGAATACGTCAGGAAATTTATTAACAATAGAAATATCATTCAAATCTGACGCATTTTTGTTTAAATCTGTGACATGGGCTAAGAAAGCTTGATATCCGTTTTTCAATAAATGAATAGCTTTATGGCATGATATGACATTTATTGACTTTAGTGGTTTGGTCGCTTGAATTCACATAATAGGTTGGTTACGAATATGAAAGCTAACAACCTTACAAAAATAATCAATTTTAGCATGATGAGTAGTTAACCAATCTATTCCTAAAATCACATCGAATGTAAGTATTTTCAAAGAGATAAGATCAACAGGTAATGTCAAAATGTCGATTTGAATCAAACAAGATTTATAAATAGTGGAGGTGACGAAGGTTTACCTTAACGGAGTTTCAACAGATAAGTCAAAGTCTAATTTCTCCGGAGTCAAATTTAAACGTTGAGCGCAAGTAGAAGAAATAAAAGAATGGGTAGAATCAGTATCAAATAAGGTATAGACTTCGCAAGAGTTTATTATTAGCTTACCCGTGATAACTTCGTTCAAGTTCCTCGTAAAAAAATGCTCTATCTTAAACTATCGATTTTGACTTGTCTGGGACATCCTTTGGCGTCACCATCCCAGCTGGACTTGACTTCACTACATGACAAAATCGTGCTAGGTGACCTTCTCTTCCACAATTGAAAAATGGTTTGGGTTGCTGTGTACAGTTTGGAAAGATGTGTCCCTTTTATCCGCATTTGAAACATACGACAGGTGGTCGTTCTTCTTCCTTGGAAACGGGTGTTGGTGCTGCTGTCTTTCCATCATTATTGAACCTTCTCTTCTTGAAATTTCTACTTCTATTATCTTGGCCATGATTACCACCGAAGTGGTTACCATTCTTGGCATGATAATTTCCTCCACGATGGTTATCATTGTTCCGATGGTCGTTGCCACATGTATGATTATTATCATGTTGTTGGTCGTTATTTTTTGGTTGGGCTGACTTATTATTGCGCTCCAATAACTGAGCTCTATTCACAGCATCTAAATATAAACAAAGTTTGTGAGAAATGAGGTATTGACGTATTTCAGGTTTCAAACCTCTTAGAAACATTCACATCATTTGCTCCTCATTATCAACACAATGGGATGTAAACCGGGATAACTCCGTTAAGTTAGCCTCGTACTGCGATACAGTCATATTGTTTTGCTTTAGCTTGATGAATTCAACCTCCTTCATGTGACGAATACTTTCGGGAAAGTACTTGTCATTGGAAAATTCTTGGAACTTCTCCTAAGAATTTTTTAGTGCGACAAGCTGAGTACGCTTTACCAATTTCCACCAGTAATCTGCATCTCGTCTCAACATGAAGGTGGCAAAGGGAACCTTTTTCTCCTCAAAGCATCCCAAGACTTCGAATATCTTGGTGATCTGCTTTATCCACGTCTCTGCCTTAAGTGGTTCTGGCTTTGCAAAAAACTCCGGTGGTCCCAGCTCCTTGAACTGCTTAGCGGTGACCATCCGTGAGTTGCCAGTGTTTACACCTGCATTTTGAACACGAGTCTCTCTCATTTGGTTTTGCATAAATTCTAGAAAACTCCTAAACATACCATCGTTCGTCATTTGGTCGGTGTTGTTGTTCACACAAGGATTATTGCCTTCCTGATGCAAATTATCTTGATTATTAATCATCGGTGACTCAACGGTCTCATGTTCTCCATTACTTACCTCAACATTTTCAGATGCCATTTTCAAACACTGCCACAAAACAAGGGTTAATTGACATGTCACATATTATCCCTATACTCTGACCGACCAATTAAATACCAAATAAACTTAGGTAGGTCATACTAGCGAAGGAATTTCCTCGTCTCTCCCCTCCTAGTTCTTGTCTCACATCTCATCCAGGGATCATGTCCCTAAGCTTTGATACCAACTGCGACGCCCCCAAAATAGGTATACATCACCCATCTTGGGTTGCCGAATTCATGGTACTGAGTACAAATACAAACTTAATTATACAACAAGAGCTGAGAGTTTTTTTACATGAATATTATCTCATAAACAATATCCAAACTCAAATTTAATCCTCATTACATTTTTTATCACACTAAATAGTGATGATTACTAAAACAACCATCTCGGACCATCACCCCATTCCTCGACTAGTCCCGGCTATGTTCTCATTTCCTGAAGAGAATAATGAAAGCAAAAGGGTGAGCTCAACTAACCCAGTAAGAAATATTATGACTTAAATAAGTTATCGTTAGCCTTCAACAATGTTAAACTGATAGAATATAATAGACAACAAGTTTAAATGTACCGGAACAAGCAATCCATTAGAAGAGTCAAGTAGAACATGATATCTACTATCTTCTATGATTTAAAAAGGTTTTCATCAACGTTATCGCTGAGACTCAGCTTAATAAATAAACCACATCATTGAATAATCCCTACACTACGGGCCGAGGATATTCATGTAATCATCAATGGTCATGATTATACCAAATAATCCCTGGTCATAATCATACCAACAACTGTCCATCAATGCACTACAGGCCAATGAGGATTTTTTTACCACGTCATTTATAACATTACGGGTCATGATTATACCGAATGATCCCTGGTCATAATCATACTAATCAATAATCCATTTATGCACGTAAGCCAAAGATGACTTTCGTCACAATATAAACATGAGGATGATGACAATGATATAACAATTCAATTAAAATAAAGCACAAGATAAATTTTAAAAAAATTTAATTTAATTTATCCAGAATTTAATAATGTCCAAATTGTCAACATGATACTGCTTTGTGGAGTAAAATTCAAGAATAATATCCATGTATCAAAAATAATTTGGACAAAAAAAAATCGGTGAATAGTACCCCGTGAATAGTACTTCAGGAATAGTATTCCGTGAATAGTACCCTGGTATGAAAAGTGCCCCGAATACACGAGTGAATAATATTTTAGTGAATAGTATTTGAGTGAATAGTAACCCATGAATAGTAACTCGTGAATAGTACCCCCGTCATAAAAAGTGCCCCGAATAGCTGAGTGAATAATATTTGAGTGAATAGTAATCAGGTGAATAATAACCCGTGAATAGTACCCCGATGAAAATATTGATATTTAATAAGAAAATTCAGATCAATATTCCAACGAAATGATACTGGCCTGGTGAAGCGCAAAACTCAAAGATATTTCACTAATTTCAAGGATTATAGAAGCAATACTTACCATAGTAAGTTTACATTTAAGAATATGAAAAGAAATAACATACAAAACTGTAAATAGATTTTCACCTGTCATGCGGTACGTAATCTGCGTAGACAGATTATTCCGACATATTAAAGGATGAATACGAAAAAATAGTATTCCTTATGAATACGAAAGAAATAATACCTCTTACGAATACAAAAGAAATAACATCCCTTATGAATACAACAAATAATATCCCTTACCTTAGTAGAAAACTGTATACTGCAATAGTGAAGTAGTAGAATACTCTTCTTCTTGCTCTTTATAGTTTCTCTCTCTATAGGTTCTCTTGTGAATCTTAGTGAATTGGTGAAAATGAAAGAAGAATTCAGCTTCTATATATAGGAGAAATGACTAAATAATAACTAATTCACGGACGGTCCAGATTAATTTACTATTAGAATGTACAGTTCATATTGATTACTATTAAAACCACAACTGACGGCCCAGATTGATTTACTATTAAAACCACAACCGACGGTCCAGATCGATTTACTTTTAAAACCACCACCGACGGTCCAGATTGATTTACTATTAAAACCACCATCGACGGTCCAGATTGATTTACTATTAAAACCACCATCGACGGTCCAGATTGATTTAACTTATTACACTTTAGTACCCCTAAAGTTTTCCAAGTTTGTATTATTGCCCTCTAACTTTTGTAATTCACTTATCTTCAATAAACACATTCTTAATACTTCAACAATTATTCATCATTACTATTATAACTCACAATATTTAACAACCAGATCATTCTCAGGATTTCTCCCTATTGGCGCGTAATTAGGTGATCAAACCTGTTCTCGACAGAACTTTCTAGACATCGTCAATATTGTAAATAATAATATGAATAACTTTGTTGTCTCAATTATTGATTTAATATTATAAAATATTATGTAGATGATACTGTGACAATAATTGAATCAAATAACGTGAGATATTATGCAACAATTAATGTAGCAATAATTGAGTAAACTGAGTGGCTTCTTACGTAAGCATCAATAATCAATATCGTGTGCTACTATGCAACCACGTACGCGTATTACTGTACTTTTATCACCAGGTAGTTCAACAGTTTAACAGTACAACTTTCGTCATTATTTTTATAAAAAGATATTTCTGTCGTTTTCTAACTCCAACAATTATTCTGTTATGGGGTCCACCAATGATGGTGTCGTTATACGGATATTCCATGACAAAAAGAATATTTTCCAACCAAACGAATATTTTATATCAACTTGCTTACTTTGCAAAAATTTTAAATATCACCATTAACTTTAACCTTTTATCAATTAAACCATTTATTAAATAGAATAATAATTATAAGAAAATTGGATACTTTTATTTCATAAAATTCGAGGTCTTACAATATCAGCATAGCAATTATTGAATCAATAAAATAAAATATTGAATAGTAATTACTGTAACAATTATTGAGTAGTGTCTTCTTACGTAAGAATCAATAATTCAAAAATATAATGCAATACTGTGTGCTATTGTGCAACCACGTGTATTACTGTATTTTAACCACCGGGTATTCCAACAGTGTTAACGGTAACAGCTACATTGTTATTTGTAAAAACTCAAACTTGTCATTTTCTTCATCCGACCGTTTTCCGTTATGGGTACCACAAATGGCTGCGCCGTCGTACGAATATTCTCCGACAGCAAGAATATTCCACGACCAAACGAATATTCCCCGACAACAATGAATATTTTATAACCATTTTCTTATTTTATAAAATTTGCACATTTCACCCATAACCAAAGCATTATATCAAATTAACACCTTATTATTTAAAATAATAATTAGAGAAAATTCGATTTTATTTATAAAAAGATGGGGTCTTACATCTGGTGTAAGAATAAGTACAGACTGATATAAGGTTAACAATTCAGGCTTAATACTCTAGTGCTGGAAAGTAATAATTTGCATGTATCTTAGAATCAGTGAAGAACCTTGTATTTATAATGTTCTCACCACCTTCACGAAATCCTTCTTCGAATCAGATTAAGATCCTCTGTTAAAGAACCATCTATCTAATAAAATACAAATGATTTTGAATTTTCCGCTCACTCAATAAATCATCTGGACCGTCCAAAGTTTGAGATAAATCCCACCGTTCATACATCTATCTAATAAAATACATCTATCTATCTAATAGTCTAATAATAATTTAATAAAATATAAATGACTTTAAATTTTCCGCTGACTCAATAAATTATTTTGGTCGTTCAAAATTTGAGATAAATCATATTATCCATACAGTGTCGAAGGCACGGGACCCAGCTAGTTCCTTAATATGATTGCATCGTATCTCCTAGAATCAAGGAAGTGGATTCATAATCCAACACCTCCTCACATATCTATAGACCAAATAAAACTAGGATCATTAATCCGTAAATCCCACATCCACTACAACTCCCACTGAACCAAGCCCACCTAACGCCATAGGGATACTGGCCCATCATAAAACATTGGCGTGAACATCTTGGGCCCAACAATCTACTTAATTAATTCATGAATACTCTAGAATTAATTTGATTTAGTTAACGGTAGTTAATATAAACAGTACTTTTACATTACATTACATTGTCTTAGGTGATTATTGGTACCAACACTCGGGACTAGATGCATTTATTCAAAAAAAGTACACAAACATATTAATTACTGAATTTTGACCCACATAGCAGAACTAGGTATACCTGCATGCACCACAAACAGCAAGTAGTACCCAGGTGGTGCAATTTCAGCTGTTGATGGGCCAACGACTGATAATCTAATAACATCGAATTTAGTAGGCGAAAGCTCAACTAGCTTCAGCACCACCATCCTCTGATTCATCGCAAACGAATGCGTTGTGAAGGATGGTGCAATGATTCTAGCCGATACAATCCCCATCTTAAGAAACGTGGGCACTCTGAAAATCACATTAAATGATTGATTGTATCCCAAAACCTCGTCTATATACACAATTGTAGGGCGTATCTGGTCATATCCCTCCGCTAAGTAAGGTGGCAAAAAGGCCTCCAAGCTGAGATCAGTAGGGTACTGTACGCCAGAGAAGTTGTAAAAGACATGTGGATTGCTTCCTCCAACTAGAACCCGTCCATCTGTTAGTAAAATCGCCGTTGAATGGTAAAGTCGTGGCCTACTAGCCGCTTTCATTACCCAGAACCGGCTATTTTCCGTACCCTTTGGATGGTAAATCACTGGCCTTGTCACCGGATTTCGTGCATTTTCCCAGCCTGCGGTACCAGATCCTGCACCATTGACAATAATTACATCGCCGTTCGGAAGAAGTAACATATCTCCCATTACGCGACCAAACGGCATGGTTTCCATTACCCAATTAGGGTTTTCATCACTAATCCTCAACCGTCCACAAGTAGAACTTGCCCTTATAAATGTCCCAAGGATTGCACTTGGAAACCCATTGTGGGGTGCGCCACCGCATATCATGACCTCAATTACAATGGGTCCATTTTCATTTTCATCTATTGGGAGCAAGACAGATGAGCCCGAGCTAGGGTAGTTCCGAGGATCATCTCCAATAATGGAAGGGAATTCTCTCATGATACGATTTTTTTTGTAGTCTAACAATATTGATCTAGTGTTTGCGAAAATAAATAAGTTGCCTTCAGGTAATAGGTGCACAAATGGATACAAGTTGTTTTCGCTTTCATCACTTGTTTCTCTAAGAAAATTGAGCCAATAAAATTGAGGTAACCCTTGGGCGCTTTTAGGATAAAACTCATAGTTGAATTGTCTCCGCCCACCTATAATAATAATACGTCCATCCGGAAGTATTTGGTTTGAGGCATACCATCTACGTTCGGACAAATACCCAGGGAATTCAACCCAATCGCAACTTCCATCATTACACGGGACTATCGTCCTAACAACGTGATCACCATCATTATATCCACCCGTTTGAACAAGGGTTCCATTTTGAAGGACAGCGCCGGAGGAGCACCACGTGTCAGTTCGCACCATCAAAGCTCGGAACGTGTTCGTTCCGATATCGTACATTATAGAGTGAGCGGAACAGTCTTTTTTGAGGATGACTTCCGACGAATCAATCCGGCAGTGGCCGCTAGGAAGAGAAAGATTAGAAGAACCAAAATCAGTCCTATCAAACATAACAACTTTGTTGTTACGTAAAAGTTGCATATGCATGGCGGATATACCGATACTGGCATGTAAGAGATGCCATTCCCCTTGATTTCCAAGTAACTTTTCTAACCATTGACTTACTGCCGGAGTACTGAATTGGGTTAAAAGTGAAACCAGAGACACATAGAAGGTGAGTAATCTGCAGGCCATAGTGTAGGTAAGGGAAAGAGAAGAGTACTGTTGAAGAGTTGTTGGTGTAAGATTGGTACAGCAGAGAGGTTGGGAGATTGTAGGTATTGTTATATTAATTAATAGTTATATGCATATATAACTATAAATACATCTCATTTTATTTAGAATTTTTATAAACTAAAGAGAATGTGACAATAAAGTAGGATTAAACATGTAAAGATGTGTAAGTTAGCATGAGATAATTAAGGATAAATTAAAGTTAGGTCAAAGCTCAAAGGGACTGGCATAAAGTAGAAGTTAGTTTCATGAGAGCAGAAATTGGAGGTCACTACCTCTGCAAGTCTAGAAAATTTAGTGAAGCCATCTTTGTTAGAAAGTATTTCTAGAAGCAGTATTAAATATAGTTATTAAGCTTGCTGAGTTCTATATGTGTCTTTTGTATTCTCAAAGAGTCTTGAAGTCTTATTCTAGAATACTCCACTCCTAGATTAAATAGGAGATTGATGTAACCCATGAAGTATGAAAAAAAAGTCTAGCAGTCAATAATATATGAATATATTCTGCAAGAGCAACAGCTCTGCGAAGTCTATTGCTCTCATCTCTCTTCTAATAAAAGTTTAATCAATATCCTTGATAAATTCCTATTTTTGCTCATTGTGCTTTCGTTTGTCCCAACAAATTTGGTATCAAAGCTATTTTTTAAAACCACATCCTGCTATCATGAGTTCAAATTCAGTCCCTACGTTGTTTGCATATTCTCCAAGTCAAATCCCTATATTTGAAGGGGAACACTATTAGTACTGGAGCAGTCAAATGGAAACTGTCTTCATATCTCAAGACCTTTGGGATATTATTGAGACTAGTTATGAAGAACCACCTGGAACTAGAGATTGGTCACAAGCACAACAAAAGTTGTACAAGGAGAACAAAAAGAAAGAGGCCACAACACTCCGATTTATACAGCAGGGGGTAAGCAAATCAATTTTTTCTAGAATTTTTGGAGTAAAAAAAGCTAAAATTGCATGGGAGATTTTGCAAAAAGAATTTCAAGGATCTGTCAAGGCCATTACTTTAAAACTTCAGACATTATGGAGAAATTTCGATAATCTGTCAATGAAAGAAAGTGAAAGCATTCGAGATTTCTCTTCAAAAGTTGTTGAAATAGTAAATCAAATCAAGGGTTGTGGTGACATCATTGAAGACAAGAGAGTGAATGAGAAAGTTTTGAGGAGTCTTCCTCCCAAATTTGATCATGTTGTCGCAGCCATAGAAGAATCCAAAGATCTGTCCAAAATGTGCATACATGAGTTAACAGGTTCACTACAAGCTCATGAATAGAGGATTAATAGGTCCCTACACCCGTAGAACAAGCTTTTCAATCCAAACTGAGAATTTCAGATAAGAAGGCCAACAGGTCAGATTATGAAAAAAAATCAAAATTCTTTTTCAAGAATGAATCAGCAGCTAGGAAGAGGAAGAAGAGAGAAAACTTACAATCACAACTCAAAGAAAGAAAGAAGTGGAAGCTCACATCAAAGTTTTAATAATGCAAATTCTCAGTGTATCATCTACAAAAGATCTAACCATGAATCCCGAGATTGCATATTTAAATGTACAAGATGTCAAGTGCCTAATCATTCTCAAAGAGACTGCTGGTTTCAAAACAAAAAGGAGCAAAATAAAGCTAAGTTCACAAAGGAAAGTGATAATGAACACCTATTTTACTCTTGCTTACTTACACTACTAGAAATTTAACCTATAGTGACGAGCTATAGCGATGGTTGGGACGGAACCGTCGCAATAGGGTATCAATAGCGACGGCCAGAGGCTGACCATCGGGATAGAGCTTTTTTTCACAAATTCCTCCTTTTTCTCCCAAATTAATGGGTAACATTTCCCCCAAATCAAATCAACATCAACTCTCTTCTCACTCACTCGATCTGCCCTTTCTCTCCTGGTCCTCGTTGCCCTCCTAGCCGCTCGTTGCATTCTCTGCTGGTCCTCGTTGCCCTATCTTTCTTGGTCCTCGTTTCCTTCTCACTCGATCGCTTCTCGTCTCTGCCATTTGATAGTTCACTTGTCAGATTGGCCATCATGTGCGCACACGACGCATTTAGGGTTCCGAAGGATCAATTTTTGGACTATCAAGAGACGGTCAACAGTACCAGATTTCTTTCATTCCTCGGCGGTGTTGCCTCCTCAACCCAACCTTGTCGAAGGATGTCATTTTTTTATCTAGGTATTTACAAAGTATTAAGTTTCCATTACAGATTTGGGAAGGTCACCGAGTTTTTCTGGGTTTGTGAATTATGAATTGGGTGTTTAATTTGTTTAACTTTTTTTTGAGTTATGATTCTCATCAATTGGGCATTTGTTTTATTTAACTTTATTTTCGATTATTGGGCTTACATAAACATCTGCAAGTGATCCAAAACTATGCGATAAAAGAAAGAAAGGCCAAAGTTCCAGCGTGATCAGAACCTAGTAATTCCTCTCCCCCTTTCATTCTTCCTATATATATATATGTATATATATATATGTATGTATGTATGTATGTGTATGTATACACGTGTTTGCTCATTTTGTTGATTGACCGGAAAACTGATTCAGCTCCGGTAGCTACCTGTAGTGAAATAATCCAAACATTGAAAAAAGAACAAATTGTATGTTTTACGAAATTGATTAAATTTTTGTTTGATTGGTTTTGATTCTTTGGGAAAGGGAGTTTAGGATTTTTGATTGGGGATAGTGGAAGCTTAAAGCTTTTAGATTAATCAGAGTTTTGAGTTAAAAGTACTCCAATTTACTCTCCCCTCTATTTGTTTCACCATTTTCCGTTTTATCTTTTTGGGTCATGATCTCTGATTTGTTGATTCAGTTAATAAAAAAGAGGAATTTTTGTGTGCTACAAGGGCTCTCGTTTTGGGACAGATTCTGAGTATTTAGTAGTATTTACGTTTAGGTTGTAAAATCGTAATATGCAGCTCTATTTTAGTTAAAGAATTCATATGTTTTATTGGGTAAGGTTTAGAGAATGTAAGAGTACTGGCATTTTACCAAGTCAAGATGAATTCTTTGATGTATTGGATTTGAGTGGGATGTCTCTGGATTCTCTCCCTAATCCTTCAATCAATTTAGGCCTTAACTGCAAGTTAGACCTCTCCAATAACAGTCTTCAGGTACGTCCCATCCCTATATATAATCATCCACAACCACAATACTTAGCTAACCAGTCAGTCACAATAATAAGTTGCTACCCAACATTTTTATATATATATATATATATATATCTTATATAAGATCAGTTGTAAAATTAAATATTGTTTTATAACATGTTCAAATAAACTGTTTGTGGGATGTTGGTTAGTATATAGCAGTTATGATATATTACATAATATATATAAATTCTTTGATCAGTGGCTTTATTCTCATTAATTCATCACCCTCTCTTAGTTCAAAGATATATATATATATATATATATATATATATATATATATATATATATATATATATATATATATATATGGAATTAGCAATTAGTCATTTCATCCTAACTTAATTACTTAACATGTAAATTTGATGAGATGCAGAGCATACCAGAGTGTCTAACAGCAAGTCTCTGAAAACCACCTTCAACCTTCCCTAAAACCATCGAGAATTGCATGTATATACGTAATTAATTTTCATATCTTCATTTTTATTTTATTTTATATTACATGCAATATTTAAGGCGAATTTCTTAAAGTGAGTCGCAGAATTTATGGTATTTGGACAGCGGTTGCAGTAGTCATATGACGGGAAATAAAGACTTCTTCGTAGAACTTGATCACAACTTCACTTCTCAAGTAAAGCTTGGAGACGAAAAGTTACAGAAAGCTCTCGGAAAAGGTGTTATTGCTGTCCACACCAAAGGAGGTAACAAAAGATTAATATCTGATGTTCTTTATGTGCCAAATCTATCTAAAAATCTCTTGAGTGTTGGTCAGTTGTTAAACAAAGGCTATCAGGTTATCTTTGATGATAGCAAATGCGAAATTGTTGACAAGAAAAATAACTTGACAGTAGCAAAAGTTGAAATGTCTATAAATAAGGTGTTTCCTCTTGTCATACCAATAGAGGAAAACCTTGCTTTAAGAAGTGAAAATCTAGATATATCCTACTTATGGCATTTGAGATATGGGTATTTAAATTATAGGGGTATGAAATTATTGAAAGAAAAAAACATGGTGGTTGGATTGCCTGCTATAGAGAATAATGGAAGAGTTTGTGAAGGTTGTGTCTATAGAAAAATGCATAGACTTCCATTTCCAAAAACCTCATGGAGAGCTAAAGCCCCTTTAGAATTGGTGCATTCTGGCCTATGTGGTCCTATGAGGACTCCATCTCTCAACAATAAGAGATATTTCATTCTCTTTGTTGATGACTATACAAGAATGATGTGGCTGTACTTCTTAAATGAAAAGTCAGAAGCTTTCTCATTTTTTCTTCAATTCAAAGCTCTAGCAGAAAAGCAAAGTGGATGTCAAATGAAAACTTTACGGACAGATCATGGTGGAGAATTTATTTACACACCGTTCATGAATTACTGCAAGGAGAATGGAATTCAAAGGCAGCTCACTATTAGTAGAAGTCCGCAACAAAACGGTTTGGCGGAAAGAAAGAAACGCACTATCGTAGAGATGGCTCGTAGTATGTTGCAAGAAAAAAGGCTTCCAAACAATCTATGGGTTGAAGCTATTCATACTTCTATCTATATTCTTAATCGATCTCCTACAAAAGCAGTTCGAAACAAAACTCCATTTGAGGCATGGAATAACAGGAAGCCACTTGTTGATCACTTCAAAGTTTTTGGATGCATTGCTTATGGCATGAACACATCATAAAACATGGACAAGTTTGACAAGAAAGGTGAAAAGTACGTGTTTATTGGCTATAGTGATGAGTCTAAGGGTTTTAAACTGCTTAATCCCAAGACAAATCAGCTTGTAGTATCTAGAGATGTCATCTTTGATGAAATGGCAGCTTGGGAGTGGAAGGATGATTCTTCTTAAGATCAAAAGTCTTAAGAATTTAAAGAATCATCATCTTTTCAAGAAGATGCAAATCAAGAAAGCAACCTGCAACATGAATTAACAAGAAGTTCCTCTAAAATTCCATCATCAATTCATGATCATTCCGATTCGGAATCACCTCCAAGAAAGGTACGATCATTGCAAGATGTCTATGAATCATGTGAATTTGCTCTTTTTTCATGTGAACCTCATACTTTTGAAGAAGTAACAAGTAATAATGTATGGATTAAAGCCATGAAAGAAGAAATCTCTATGATTAAAAAGACCAAAACTTGGGAGCTTATGGATCTGCCAAAAGGGAAGGATGTCATTGGATTAAAATGGGTTTATAAGACAAAGTAAAATGAAGATGGCTCAATTCAAAAGCACAAGTCCAGATTAGTTGCGAAAGGCTACTCACAACAGCCTGGCATATATTTCACCGAGACGTTTACACCGGTAGCACGGATGGAAACAATAAGAACGGTTCTTGCTTTGGCAGCTCAATTGGAGTTGAAAGTGTTTCAACTTGATGTAAAATCTGCTTTTTTAAATGGTGAGCTGGAGGAAGAGGTCTATGTTGAGCAACCTCAAGGTTTCCAAGTAGAAGGAAAAGAAGACAAAGTGAATAGGCTTCGAAAGGCTTTGTATGGCCTAAAACAACCCCCCCCCCCCCCCCCCCCCCCCCCCCCGAGCTTGGAACAACAGGATTGATGGTTATTTCTAGCAAAGTGGATTCAAGATGAGCCCAAGTGAACCTTCACTGTATGTGAAGACAGAAGGTACAAACTTCCTTTTTGTTTGCTTATACGTTGATGATTTGATCTATTTTGGTTCAAATATGAAAATACTCAAAGATTTCAAGAAAAATATGATGAATGAGTTTGAAATGACTGACTTGGGATTTATGAGATATTTTCTTGGGATTCAAGTGAAACAAAGCAAAGAACATATTTTTCTCTCCCAAGAAAAGTATGTAGAAGATTTGCTTAAAAAAATTCAAATGGAAAAATGCAAAGTTGTGCCTACGCCTATGGCTTTAAATGAAAAGTTGCAACAAAATGATGGAGAACCAAGTGTTGATGATAAGCTTTATAGAAGCTTGGTTGGCTCTCTGATTTATCTCACCAACACAAGACCTGATATAATGCATTCAGTGAGTATGATTTCTAGATACATGAATAAGCCAACAAAGTCTTATTATACAGCAGCAAAAAGAATCTTAAGGTATCTACAGGACACAAAAAAACATGGGATCACTTAAGTGAAAGAGAAAGATTTCAAGCTTGTTGGATATACTGATAGCGATTGGGCAAGATCCCTTGATGATCGAAAGAGCACCTCAGGTTATCTTTTTTGCTTATGTTCAAATGTGATATCATGGAGTTCAAAGAAGCAAAAATCAGTGGCGTTATCGTCAGCGGAAGTAGAATACATTGCAGGGATCGATTGTGCAAGTGAAGTAGTTTGGTTAAGAAGAATTTTGAATAATCTGGAGCTAAAGCAAACTGAACCTACAAGAATCTATTGTGACAACAGGTCTGCAATAAAAATGGCAAAAATTCTAGTTTTTCATGCTTGCTCTAAGCATATAGAGCTCCGTTATCATTTCATCAGAGACTTGGTGAGCAAAGGAGAAATTTGCATGGAATTTGTTAGCACTAACGATCAGCCAGCTGATGCTCTAACAAAACCAGTCACGAGGGAGAAATTTAAGAATTTCAAGAATGAATTGAAGATTACAAATTAAGAGGGGGTGTTAGAAAGTAATTATGTAATCTCATATTTCTAAAAGCAGTATTAAATATAGTTATTAAGCTTACTGAGTTCTATAGGTGTCTTTTGTATTGTCAAAGAGTCTTGAAGTCTTATTCTAGAATACTCCACTCCTAGATTAAATAGGAGATTATTGTAACCCATGAAGTATGAAAAAAAAGTCTAGCAGTCAATAATATATGAATATATTCTACAGGAGCAGCAGCTCTGCAAAGTCTATTGCTCTCATCTTTCTTCTAATAATAGTTTAATCAATATCCCTGATAAATTCCTTTTTTTGCTCATTGTGCTTTCATTTGTCCCAACAATCTTCACGTGATAAAGTCACTTACAGCTTTAGAGACACGGCGCACCAGATAAATATACTAATTTCACATAGGCCATACAAAAATTAAATCTGTAAATCTTAATAAGTTACTTCACTTGAAAAAAATGTACTAAAATTAGTTTACATTGGCTTAAGTGCATATTATTTTTAATTTTCCACTTGCACTAAAGTCAATCGTCATAATATTTAATACTCATCTTCTCTAAGTAACGATCATTCTGCTATTGAATAAAGTTTTAGTAAATGATATGCAATATTCTTCTTGAGAGTCCATTATCTTTATAGTGACTTCTCCTTTTTCAATGATTCTCTAATCAAATGAAAGTGCCACAACTTATGTTTGGATCCCAGATAAGACTTGGGGACTATTACTAGTTCTGTAACGAACTTTTCTTTCCAAACAACCAACTTTGCAGATTCATTTACAGTTATATACTTTGTCTTTGTCACTAAATGATCAACAACTATTTGATGTTTGGAATTTTTCAATTCACTACACAATTGTTCAAGGTAACTATTTACCATAAAATGGATTTGTTGTCGTATTGGTTAGTTTGAAAAACTTGAGTCTTTATAGCCCTCTAGTTTTTAATCAGACCCATCATGCATTCTTAGTTCTGGTGGTGTATTTTAGGATGTTTTTTAATGTCTTATAGTGATTTTCTCTAGAATATGACTGATCAACAACAAGTCTAGTACATTTCATTGCATACATGATAGTAACTCATGCAGTCTCTCTTTTTAGGAGTCTATGGGGACAATTAAGAGAGATTGAAATAAACTGAAATTTCATATCAATATTAAAATAAAAATTTAATAAATAAATTTTTAATTTGATATTATTTGTTATTCATAAGTTTATATATACAATAAGATATGAATTATTTTAATGGAGAGGAAATTGTCACACTAAATATTATTTTACTGTGTGATATTTATTATATAAAATGTGATTATTTTATAACAATATACTATTTATACATTGTATATATAACAAGTGGTATGTTATTTACATTTAGATAATTAGGGTATTACCTGGAGGTCAGTTTTTGTTTTTAAAAGCAGCGAATGAAAATGGGAAAACAACTATAAGGCAAGCATGAGCTGTAGTATGGATAGCAGTTAGGTGGGTGATAATTTTGTTCTAGTAGGAGCTATCCTTGTATTATACATATAGGCTTATGATTGGGTTGAGCTATATTATAGCTAGGGAACAATAGGTAATGCTTATAATTTCTAAATTTTAAAGGAATAGAGAACTTGTGACGCGCCCAAATTCAGACACTCATCTCTCAAATTCGGTGCATCACGTGTTAATTCCAATATCATACTAAAATTATCAACAACGGAATAATAAAATAATTTACATTGATATAACATAAATATTCGTGTCCCAAGGTCTCGTGACCGTTACTACAACATTTTAGTAATTAAACTTAAACATAAATTAATCATCCCTTAATACATTATTATAATCATAATAATAATAATAATTCCCCTACACTTAAAGGACTAAGCTATTCCATAACTTTACCCTTTCCTTTTGTCTTTTCCTGAAGTACCGCCTTGCTCTGCCTTAACTGTAATGTTTTTAGGAAAGCAAGAATGAGCAACAGGTTTGCCCAACAAGTAATATAGCAATAAGGGTGAACAAATATAAAATTTGAATCTCAAGGGTATAACAGTAAATGATAGTTCAAGAAGTATCAATAGTTTTCGATAAGTGTCACTACGGACTAAACAATATCAACAAGATGCAAAAATTTAATCATTTCAAGGTTCAAGAAGAATAAACACTGAGAAGTCACTAGGGACTAAGAACTCTTACTAGAATTAACAGTATTATACTAAAAATTCAATATAAACGAGTACAATATGTGATCAGCCTAAAGTACCCTATGTTATGCATAACATTTAAACATGCTAGTATGTGCGTGCGTCGGTTTACCTACAGTTATATATTTTCCCCTTCAACGAGGGTTGTTCATCTTAGTAGATTCATAAGAGTTCACACCAAGTCAACTGGGTTGGATAACTTTCTAACACATGCTATTAGTCTAGCTGAATCAAATAGCTTCGACATTGTTTAGGAACAATGAGTTCAATTCTCGTCACATGAATCAAGATATAAAAATCAATTTTCGATTAGGAATAATATTCATATGAATGTAGATATTTGTTGAATATAAGTATGTTTGATATAACAATAATTTGAAGTTTCATAATAAGAAATAAGGTCTAGATACTTGCATTCAATTATAAGAATGAAGTTAGGGAACTTGCAATAATGTAGAAAGTTTAAATTAAAGTTAGAGACTTGCCTTTTGCGTTGATTACCACTTATAGCATAAAATCACCTCAACGAACTATATTATCCTATTTATGTACATATAGGTATTCATTAGTCACACACGCTTTGACATATATATATTGTAAGAACCGTGAATTTCGTGAATAAATAATTATTTTGATATAATAAGAAAGTGAGTATTTATATATAAATATTGATGTACTATGAGGTGAGTAATTCAATTAATTCAAATTGAATTTATAAGAATTGAGAAAAATGTGGAGTTTATAATAAGCTCGAAGAATGCCTTGTGTGGCACGATAATGAGAATTATGATGATTTAATTAATTAAAGAATGAATTAATAAGTGAATGATTAATTAATAATATATTGTTAATTAATTATTCTTGTGAGTAATAAAATATTAATGAATAAATTATTGATTTATATTATAAGACTAATGTTTGTTCAATAAATTGCTAAGTGTGACGATAGATAATCACATATTATATAGTAACTACATTTATATAATATAAAGTATAGTGTGACCTTGTGATATGACTATATAATATTGTAAGATTAATGAAATGTGGAAGTTATACAAATGTTGTCTATATGACCATGTAATATGTATAGTGCACTAATGTATATTTTATGGAATATCAACTCAGACTATGTAAATAATTGATAATAAGGTTTATGATAATGTGGTGTGTCACTACTCAATTAAATCATAATTTGGCATTATCAAAATGTACATGGATTATATATTGATGTGTATACATGTACCCCAATTTGCTACCATGTAGTATGGTTATATTATTATAGTCCATATGTACACCCATATAAATTTAAATCCTAAGTGAACAAATATACACTGTGTAGTAGTACATGATATAAAACATAGTATTGTTAATTAGATATTTTTCAAGATGTTGAGTATTGGGATTGTCCCAAATTCATTGGCCTTCTCCCCCTCATGTGCATAGGACATTGGCCTAAGTTAGCCTTTATCATCCTTGTAAGCTATCAAGCATTCAAATGATAAAGGGAGTGGTTTCAACAGTGTCGGGGAAACTATTCTACCAAATTCTTGTTTCCCACCATCTTCTTCTTCTTCTTCTTCTTCTTCTTCTTCTTCTTTCCAATGGTCTAAAACTATAAAACAATGATTTTATTTGGGTTTTTGATTACCTATAAGTTGAATTCCTTCCCTTCTATATTCACTGCTAAAATTTCTGAGAAGGACATTAGAGATAGTGAGTTGCTGAGAATTGAGGGGGCATACTTAGTACATTTGAGGAATCCATTAAGACTTCAAGAGGTATAAAATTTTGTTTTTGTTCTTAGTTTAAGTTTTGTCAAATTCTTGCAATTCTCATGAAATCTTTGTTAAGTAGTATGAATTTGCATGCCATTGAACTACCTGACATTGTATATATGTTTAGAAGCATTGTAGATGGTTTGGTTGCAGATTTAACATGGTACTACGACGATGTACCTCTCTGATCTAGTGCACAATTGAGCAACACAGCATAGTCGGGCTGACGACTATAAACCAAGCGCTTTAGGGAGGCAACCCCATGTGTTCTAGTTATTTTATTTCTGTTCATTTTAGTTAATTTTTCTTTTCAGCTTTTAAATTACTTAAATTTCATAGTATGATATATTACTCTAATTTTCTTCATGATTTTCATGTTTACTCCCAACTCAATGCGCAATAGTTCAAAGATCCAGGCAAAGGAATAAAGGAGCAAAGTGGCAGGAAACAAACTACACATGCCAAGAGATTCATGTGAAGCGCCCCGACGCCCATGATACAAGGTCCCCAGTGCCCCGACGCTTGACACTAGTAGCTATAACCCAAGCCCAGAGCCCTGACGCTCCTTTTCAATACACATACAGCGCCCCGACGCTCATAGTCAGTGGTTGATACCTATTCTAGAGCCCCAACGCTCTAAACCATACTATCCACAATGCCCCGACGCTGAGACTCGTCACCAGACACCGTTGTCCAGCGCCCTAGCGCCCAAAGACTACACAACCCAGCGCCCCAGCGCTGAGGTTTAAATTGAGAGTCCAACAGGGGCTTAACAGCTGAACGGTTCCACTTCTTCTCTTTTAAATTCTCATCACATTTGTCTCTCATACGTCTCTAATACTCTCATATGGTAATTGCACTTGGAAAAATTGTTCTATAACTTCCTACTATCTAACACAATTTTATATCTCACGTTTAGTTCCTTAGTCTGCGAAGTACTGTTGGGTAATTTCTAGTTACACACAACACGCAAGTATACGTGGTCAACAAATAATAAAGAGTAAGTAAGTATCGTTCCCACAGAGAATTAACTAACAAAGTTCACAAAGCATTAACCCATAACCATCTCAGTCTTATTTAAACGAATGATATTATATTTTTTATTTAAACTACAAAATTAAATAAACCTAACTATTCCTAGAGTGAGATTAGATAATGAAGACCTGAGATTACAATTTCATCTATTAACTCATTCAAATCCACACACTTCATGTTAAGCCAAACTAATTATACCGGATTGTTAGTCGAGAACCCAAAAGTGAAATATAGCCATCTCTCGATGTACCATACCCATATCAAATATAATCCCCAGTTGAAAGAATACACATGAACACCCAAATTACCTAAACCACTATATGTCTATGTGATTTACAAATAATTAGGGTTTAAGCCCAAGTTCTCAATTGACTACGAGCGATGCCTTGGTATATGTCTATCCTAAGCACGAATCATACATTCCATCACCATGTAGAACATACAAACACAAGCTATCAAGATCAGATCTAAACCCATACTCCATCTTTCAAGTTCATATGGGTTATCCCAGTAATTGATGGCCAATCAACTAAGCAAATAAGCATGAATCTTAATAGACAATCCCTTATCAATCAATAAGGTTAACAACGAAGTATATCTGATTAAAATAATCAATAGAATCCATTGTAATCTCAAGATAGAGTTTAGCTCATCATAGAATCAAAATCCATCATCCACAATAGATTACACATTGAGAAATAAAGATAGAAGTAAAGAGAAGTTAGGGAATTAGGAATACAAATCTGAGATTCTCCTCTTGCTTCAATTGCTTCAATCTTCAACTCTAATCTAATCTAGGGTTCTAATCTAATCTAAAAAGAAAGAGAAGAAAAGAAAACAATAAGAGCTCTAGCCCCCAAGGGGTGGAATGTCTCTTATATAATGAAAATACGTCTAATATATAAGCCCTAATTGAACCCCCTTCTCAGTTATGCTTTAAAATAAAATAAAGTCAGCAGCTCTAGTCAACGGCGCGCGCGGCCGCGCGCTCCCCAAGTGTAATCCTCGCGCGGGCGCGCGACTTTCAGTAGGTAATGTTGTCCAGTCGGGTGCTAGCGCGGGCGCGCGTTCCCAAGCTTGTCCGGCCGCGCGGCTTCTGCAATTCTGGGTTCTGGTTATGCTTCTGCAACTGATCTGTTCCGCTGCTCCAGCCTTTGTCCATCCACGCTTAGTCTTCTACTCCACTTGATCCTTATGCCATGCATATCCCAGCTTGTGCCTCGCTTCATGCGTCCATTCGTCTCTTGCATTCTAATTCCACCAAAGTAGGCCGTTTCCTGCACTTTTTCACCAAAAGGAGTTTTAAGTATATGATACAACGCCCGAGAAATTCGGATCCTTTGTAAAAATATTTGAAAGAATTAAATAATGAATAGAATAATATTATTTGTTATTATATGTGTTAATAAGATGTATGTCGTTCTATAGTCTAGAAATATCGGAAGATCATAGTATTTGAACCATGTGAATAAATTAAAGTGTTTAAATTTCCAAGACAAAAATAAGTATTTTTCGAGAACGTTTACAAAAAATACTATTCACCAATTATCGCTAGGGAATTATTTTGAACTTCCGAGAAATACGTAACGTTAGAATTTTAAGGCGAGATGGATTATGTAATAATAATCTAAGTATGGAAAATGCAATAATTCGCATGCGGATTTAATTTGGGGATATAGGTATTAAAACCTAATGAAAAGAATTAATGTAACTTTGCATAAAATACAAGTCCATAAGCTATAAGGTGTAAACCTATGTAGGATTTATACTAAGCCCAAGTGATTAATAAGGTGAAGCCCAAACTATTATAGTGCAAGCCCAACAAAGAATTTGCTAGATTGATTATTAAGCCCAAACCATGATCCATTAACTAAGAAGGATCCATGGGGCAACCCATGAGTAAGCTTGATGGGCAAACAAGTTATATGTTGGACAAAAACTTTAAGTAATGACCAAGGAATGGATAAGAGTTGTGGGCAACAAGAAATGAATAGTAAGGAGGTTAGTTTAAGGAGGTGGGCTGATTTAATGACCTAATTACCCTAACCTTGAAAGCTCTATAAATAGCAAGCCTTTTCATTCATTTGGATTTTGTTATTTCATCCAAAAATTCTCTCTCAAATAACTTATTTGTTATAGTCAATAAGCACTTTGAGATTATCATTTCCTTAGTAGATTTCCAAAGCAATTGTAGTAATCATCAAAGGTAATTGATCTTGTCTCTTCTATCTCTATCATGGTAGGTTGATAAGAGAAGTGTAATCTAATGAATTTAGATACTAAGAACATAAGGGAAGTTGATAAGCAATGGACCTAAGTAGAATAAGTTGAATAAGCAACTTGAACTTAAATAAGTTGATGAACTTATGAAGAATTTCCATATGTTGTCATAAACATGAGAATTGTAGTTAATGAGTTAAACAAGTCATTGACTTGTGTGAATAATTCAAAACCTATCTTAATATAAGTTAGTGTAATAAGTAACTTGTAATATCTACATGTTGATTAAAATCCACTTAGAATGATTAGTATTGAGGTTTCGCCGGAATTTACACGATTGGAAGATAGTCGTCGAATTCGTGAAATTCTCGAAATGGAAGTCATATTTTGTGTTTGACATTGGAAACATTGGTTTTCGATGGAGACAAGTCATATTTGGCATTGTAGAGTTGTGGACTCAAAAATGGCCGGATTCCGACTTAGAACGAAGAAACGATCGTTGAACGTTCACGAACATTTATCGTTTTCGTTAAAAATGGATCAATAGGTGAAATTTTAGCAAACAAAGTTGAAAAGATAAAATTCTTGAATGAATGCATAGAGTACGTAAATTGTGACCCGTAGGCTCTTGAACAAGCCAATTCGCACTAATAACGAAAAAGTTACGAGTCCGAGAATTTCAACTTTTGAAAAATCTGTTCAAAGTTTCTGGTGCACAGAGCTGGCGCCGCGGCGCCAGCCCAAGGCAAATAACTCACGTCGCAGCGCCAAAGTGACCATAACCTTCTGGAGAGTCGCGCTGCAGTGCAACCATTAACACTAAGACTCGCGTCACAGCGCCGAGTCAGGGTTCTAGGCAGCATTAGGTGACGCCGCAACGCGGCACCAAGTGTAAAAGCCGGCGCCGCAGCGCCAGCCTCAAGACCAAGAAAATAATGAAGGTTTATATATAGAACATGGTTAGTAGTTGATAACCAATTGGGCAAGGATTATAATGAAACATTGTTAAGACATAATTAAGCCTTAAGTATGAACACTTAGGGTTTAGTTAAATCAATTGTAAATGAATGAAAGAATGATCTTACGAAAAGCCGAAACCGATAATAACAAATCTAATATGTAATTAGATTGAGAAGTAGGGTAAGATTCTTTAGGAACCATGTATGATCATTCATGGCCTAATGTTCTATGTTATGCTATCATCTAATGTAGAGACCTTAAAGACGTAAAGTGCACGTGTTATAAATTATAGCAGACGCTAAAGGCAAGTACTCTAACCCTTGTTCCAGTTCGATCTGGGCAAGTCTTTGTGATTCTTGTATTCTTCACATGAGTTAGTATTTGAGTAATGTTAAAGCCAATCCTTTCGGCTAGACGTATGCTATGTTATTCTATCAAGTGTTGATAAGGATTTATCGAACTAATATTGTTGTGGTTTTCAAAGGCAGATTGTGTATGCTCAAATTGTTTTGTCGTCAGACGACAGGCACGTGAGGTTGCCACAACTTAAACGTATACACGTTTAATGAATGTAGTGTTGATCAACATAGAGTACTATAGGATGATCACCTAGACGTGCTCGTAAGCTATACCGAACTTACGACTTAGTGCTGGGATGTCCTTTTCAAAGTACTTATGAAATACTTACGGTCTTGAACCGGAATTGATGTTTTATTGAATATTGTAGCTGTAAAACGTTTTGAATGAAAAGAAGTGCTATTTTGAATTCTCAATAGTACTTCGTAACTATTGTCCAGTTATTGAAGATATACGATTCCTAGGTTTCAAGCATTCTATTTTACTAGAATTGTTGTACTTGCTGAGCTAGTTAGGCTCATTCTTGCTTGAACTATATGAATGCAGCTAAGATAGAATGGACCGATGGATCCGGTAAGGATAAAGGGAAGGCAAAGGCGAACCCGTAGATTGCTTATGTAATAGTATAGGTTTTGTAAGGAATAATATTGATATTATGGCAAAGACAATGTATTGGTTGTAAAGAACCTGGGGTATGTAAATATTCTTTTGATATATATATATATATATATATATATATATATAAGACATATCCGTTCTTTTGAGGCATTTCAATTGAATGTATATGTGAACTGTAGCACCGTGTATCACCATTTGTCTGGTTGGAAGATACCCAGATTCGGGGGCGTCACATATGCACTGCAAAATAATATGAAATGCAACTAAAACACACTAAAATGTACTTGAGATGGGCATAGTTTGCGTGAATTGATATTCCATAAGTAGGTATAAAACCCACTTATCAAATACTCCCAAACTTGAATTATTGATTGCCCTCAAGCAATCAAGCAATGCAATATAATGCAATCTACATGTTATGCAAGCTACACTACTATGCAAATGAATCCCACATTCTCAGCCAGATATGAATTCGGATAAGATCTACCTCAGAGAAATATCAAGATCCAAGAACAAAGCATCAAACTAAGCTATAGGCATAATGACATACAATCTGATAATCCTATCCTACTATAAAGATGTTGTGTGTGTGATGTGTTCACAGATAAGCTTGACAAAGATGAAGTTACCACATGCTAAATTTGCTTAAGAGAGAAAATTGAAGTTTAAATCAAGAACTGTATATACTAATGAGACATCAACTACTCCAACACATCAATACAAATTAAGGTTCAACGATGGGTTTATTCAACTTTATTTTTACACACGAGGGCGATTTTCGCACTTTCCCGCGGTGTTTATTGATTTCTTTTGATTTTTTATATGTATATAGCGAGTGCGTTTTACGCTCCATCTCACTTTCAATTTCCATTTAAACGAGTGCGTTTTACGCTCCATCTCGTCCCAAAAGCAATCATACCCATGTGTTCCAAAAGTTTGAGTATCTGTGTCTTCATAGTCATTACTCACTTCCTACACAATTCTATCATTAAAAAAAATATTTTCCTCTTAGTAGACAAGCATGTTAATCTTAACCAACAAGCAAATATGAACATTTTCGTGCTACCTGGTAACATCTAAACAGCAAGCATGAATTATATCCTGTATAAAATTATAACTAAGCTCAAGATATCCACTAAATTCAAAATCTATCAAATTTCTATGTCATCATTGGCCAAATTAGAATTCAACTAACTAAAAACCTGGGATTATGCAATATTATGCAACTAAACACATACTAAGTAAACAAGACAAAAGACAACTAAAAAAAATTCATACTAAAATAGCCCTACTATGCAACTTAAACATGCAATCAAACTATATGCAACTAACTATATGCAACAACTACTCACTACAACCCAATACCCCCAAACTTAAAATAAACAATGCCCTCATTGTAATTAAAAGTGAAAGAATATTCCCCTAGGTGGCAATGTCATCTCCGTTCGCCTCCTCATGATCCGATGGTATATCAGGCGATGGCTAAGTTGGAGATATTCTATAGTTGGAGACTGCGTGTGGGCTTCTAACTTGCCAAATTCTTGAGTCAAAAATTCTAAAAAGTTAGAAAAAAATTTATGTGACTGAGCTATGGCGGGGCCGTGCGGTGTTTGGCTTGTAGTTGGGCGCAGCCGCGCGACCCTGTAATCTGGCAGCTTCAGTTTTTGACTTTTGTTTGATCCTGAATGCTTATAGCAATTGGATTGAACCTGAGAGGAGAAACAATAAAACTATTATTAAGATTTACCGCTATCTAACATCTACTAAATATGGAAATGTAAATAAGTATTAAACAAGGAGGGAGAAAGATTGGATGGGGTGCCTCCCATCGAGCGCTCGGTTTATAGTTCGTTAGCTGGACTCTTTTCTTGACACCACTATCCGATTCCTCTACGATAAGATAAGAATAGACTGTAAATTGAGAATAGACTGTAAAATCGCACGTTTGTGGATTTCGGATAATTTCTGTTTGGAATTTGGAAAAACTTCCTTCTGCAAAGTTGTAGAGAATTGAATTTCCTATAAAAAGTCGCGAGATTCAAATTTTCTGACAAAAAGGCTATTTATCATGAATTATTGAAGTTTCAGAGTTCCGAAATAATTGATTTTTAGAAGTTTTAATTATTTTATATAAGAAAAACGTTTTTGTGGTTGTTGGCACATGGGTGGCTGATGTTTTTGACCAAAGAAGGCATGCTAGAGTTTTCAAAACATGTGGGTAAGAATTTTGAATAAATAATAATATATTTTATTAATTTAGTCTCCTTTGGCGTTCTAACATTTTCCTATAAATAGAGGGCTAAGTTAGAATTGAAAATCACACCAGAAACAAAGTATTCTCTCTTTCTCTCTCTATATTATCGAGCGTATCCTTGTGAGTATACTTTGAGTGTTGCTATACGGTGCGAGTTTCTGTCAGCACTATACCGAAATTCAGTCAGAAGTACGGCTATTTTGAGGTAAGGGGTGTTATTTTCTTCTCAAATGATATTATTTCTTCAATGTCATTATGCTGAAATATTGGTTGGAACTGTTTATCAAATTTGGAACTTTTTCATTTCGGGGTTACTATTCATGAGTTACTATTCACGAGTTACTATTCATGAGTTACTATTCACGAGTACTATTCACGAAGCGTGAAGATTTTTTTTGTGAAATTTCTATCTTTTGGTGTCGGAGTTACTATTCACATATACGGCACTATTCACGAATACGGCACTATTCACCAAAAAATAAAATTTCTTCTTTTTGTCCAAAATATCTATTCTGGATACTAGCTTTGATTGTATCCATGTTTTGATCATTCTTGAATTTTACTTCAGAATGATTATTTATGAAGTATTTTTGAACTCGGATTGTTTAAAGTACGAATCCTTAATACTTGTTATTTTGTTTCACTGGATTCGTTTTCTTTAAAATATTTTTCATCATCCTCAGTCCTAAATGATGGTGTTACGGAATATCTTTGGCCTGTAGCGCAAAGATGGTTGATTTTGTTATGAATATCTTTGGCCCGTAGTGCAAAGATGTACATGTGTTGAGATGAACATGAACAATTGATGAATATCTTTGGCTCGTAGTGCAAAGATGAACAGGTGTTGAGATGAACATGACCGACTGATGAATATCTTTGTCCTGTAGTGCAAATATGAATATTTGATTTGATTTGAGATATAGATTGATTGATGTTACAGGGGTAAAATATTGATGATGGACTTTTAAATTCATAGATGTTAGTAGATTTCATTCTCTACTTAACTCCTCTAATGAATTATTGTTTCCGCTGCAGTTGTTGATCTAAAACTTGTTGTCTATTGTATTCTATCAGATTTTTCCCTGTTGAAGACTAAGGATAATTTGTTGTACATTATCTTAGTCATAATATTCTTTACTGGGCTAGTTGAGCTCACCCTTTTTCTTGTTGTTCTATTTTTCTTCTCAGGAGACGAGAATGTAGAGAGTACGAGTCGGGGGATGTAATGATGGTTCTAGAGAGAGTTGTTTAGTAGTCCTCACCATTTTTGTAAAATAATGTATCAATAATTATGATGGGGATTTATTTGTATGTGGATATTGTCTAGACGACAATAGTTTATATGTTGTAATAATAAAGTTGTAGTTATTTCTGTACCATGTATTTGGCGACTCAGAATGGGTTGGGTGGAATGGACCTATTTTGGGGTCGTCACACCCCAAGTGTAATCCTCGCGCGGGCGCGCGACTTACAGTAGGTAATGTTGTCTAGCCAAGTGCTCGCGCGGGCGCGCATTCCCAAGCTTGTTCGGTCATGCGGCTTCTACAATTCTGGGTTTCGGTTCTGCTACTGCAACTGATCTGTTCCGCTGCTCTTACCTTTGCCCATCCACGCTTAGTCTTCTGCTCCATTTGATCCTCATGCCATGCATATCCCAGCTTATGCCTCGCTTCATGCGTCCATTCGCCTCTTGCCTTCTAATTCCACCAAATTAGGTCGTTTCCTGCACTTTTTCACCAAAAGGAGTTTTAAGTATATGCACTGCAAAATAATATGAAGTGCAACTAAAACACACTAAAATGTACTTGAGATGGGCATAGTTCACGTGAATTGATATTCCATAAGTAGGTATAAAACCCACTTATCAAGTACTTTTCTTCTACTATCTCTAATTCAAAGGTATGTAATGCATTACATTCAAGTGATTGTGGAATCAAATCTTGTTAATTGGGCAAATGGTAAGTTAATATGCATCTTAATTCACAATATCTTACATCTAAAGTGCAGATTTTCTTCTTCTGATTTTGAATATCTCATATTGCTTGTATGTGAATCATATATATATATATATATATATATATATATATATATATATATATATATATATTATTTTTATTCTTTTGATTGATTGGGATATCACACAGACGTGGTGATTAAATGCTAGGGGTTTGAATTGCTAGAAAACCAATAGTGTTCCAAGTAAAATATGAATTGCCTACAAGGTGTTTGATGTTTTTCCTGACTCAATGCTCATGGTTAAATTCGCATATAGCACCATATCCACACACTGAATTTACTTGACATCTTGCCACCCAAATACCATAGGGCTACTGTCAAACATATAGATCACTATTGTGGGGGGGGGGGGGGCTAAACTGTATTTAGGCATACGTGGGGTTATATTGCTTTTCATGACACATCTTTTGGGTGTATCTTGTGCTTCTTTTGCCAAAAATACGAGTTCAATAGTACCTGCGTCTAATCGGTACATCGTTGTATTTTTATGCTATTATGGGTAGTGCCACACCCCCAACCATGTACTTAACGTGCACTTATTTTGAAATTGGGGGGTTGTAATATGGGTAAGTTTATACATATTCGCATGATGCCCAATTCTAATACATGTGCATGCGATTTCTTACAGATTTTTCTACATGGCTTCAAAGCGACAACGTGGAGAAGGTTCTGGGACAGCCTCAGCCCAACCCAATTTTGACATCCGCCGGTTCGTGAGTGCTGCAACCCAAGAACGCTATAATAGGATGGCCACCCACTCTCTTGTCCCCGAACGCAGTTTAAGACACGATCAATCAAAGGATGAGGACATGGCGGTTATGATAGCTGAGAGGAATTAGTTTACCCTAACCGAACAACCCGATCCATCAGTGATTCCAGCCGTCAAAGAATTCTACGCCAACGTTTCCGAGCACTTCCACTATGGGGTGTATGTGAGAGGCAAGACTGTCGAATTTGGCGAAGAAGACATTAACGGTTGCTACCAACTGCCGTTAGAGGGACACAATGATGAGTATGCTAGTCTTGTGAATCAAAGGCCAAACTATGATAAAATAATCTGTGAACTGTGTCAACCGGGCACCACGTGGACATTACATGAACTTGGCAGCATGACCTTCCCTCTTTCTCACCTTAGTCTATATAGAAAGGCGTGGTATGCCTTTATCTGTGCCAAACTCATGCCATGCACATATGCGAGCCATGTTACCAAAGAGATGGTTGTACTGCTGTATTCAATTATTCAAGGCTTGAAGATAGATGTCGGTCACGTCATTCAGCAATCAATTCTGCGTGTTGCACGAGGAGGAACCACAGGAGGTTTACCCCATCCATCTCTTATTTGGGTTTTATGTACGAAATTTGGGGTAAAATGGAAGTCGGATGAGATGATTCAAACCCCCATGTCGGTATTGGACCACAAGCTGATCAGTCGGTATAGAGTATGGACTGGTGGGGAGAACCACCCTCGAGGATTGAGTTTTATAATTCCCCAAGTTACAGCTCCACAGGCTCCACAACCTTCGGCTCCACCCACATATGGTCCTTCCTCCGCAGCTCACCGTGGTGTTGTCCCCGACGCTGTCCAGCGTGAAATTGATGGGAGGTTCTATAATCTAGAATCACAGAATATCCGCCTGTCTGAACGTCAAGATGTCATCTATAAATATTTGGTCGACCAATTTGCTGCCCAGAATGCCATGAACGCCCAACTGTACCTGGGCATTAATGATGAATGGGTAGTATACCCATGAATTGGATATATTTGGACTTAAATTATTGCATTCTTAAGTTATTTAGTAGCATTTTTATTGTGTTTATATCTTGTTTTGCAGATTTGGAAGCTGGAGGGGCAATTATGGGAAATTCAAGCATTTAATGGCAATATGGTAATTTTAGAGAAGTCCAGCGCCGGGGCGCTGGAAATTACACTACCTACAACGCCGGGGCGCTGAGCCTTGGCTGGCCTTGACTGGATTAGCACGTTTGACTTCTGGTTGGACTTAATTTGGTTATTGGGAGCTAATGTAAAACCTAATTGGATGAGGATTGTGGGCAGCTATAAAAAGAAACTAAGTGCTGAAAGAAAAGGGAGATTTCGGGGGATTATTCTTTGAAGGATTCAACGAGTTCTTCCATTGAAGGCTACACAAGATTACTTGGAGATTAAGGATTGGCTATAGAGTTTCTTCTTTTTCTCCTTATTTTTAATTTGTAATTCTTTAAGGATGATTTGCCAACAATTAGTGTTTTTTATTTCCGTGATGAACTAATTCTTTAATTAAGATTTCAATTGAACATTTTATGACTATAAATTAGATATTCATTCATTCTAATTATTTATGTTGAAGTGAATTGTTTATCATGTTTTGACTCTTCTGCTTAATTATTTGGCCAATAATTACCTTGTTACTCTAGAAGGAATTGGAAAAGGAATTCTAGGGTTAGAACTGGACATGATAACATGTGACTTAGTTATTTGCACGGTGAATAATTAGGTTTGTGAATTGAATGGAAATATCTGTTTACCGCATGTAACATATAAGGAATTGGGATGGGAACGAGTTTAATTCAATTGTTTTGCATAGGAATATAGTAAGATTAATCTGGATTAAATAGAAGTCAATTGATCATTTGGAAAAGGGCTTTTGGCATTTGAGAATTCCTGTTAACAATTCAGTAGACATTATAATTGGGATGATTAGATAATTAATTTATAGTTCATAATTGGGGATATTGAAGTCTTAATCTTTATCTATCGGAAGTTATTCACTCAAGTATTAGTTTATTTATTCGCTTATTTTAGGACAATATCTTTAAGTATTTAATTTTGTGTTAATAATTCAGAAAATCATAATTTATCATTGTTTGAATAAAATTGAATTGATATATTATTAGTAGTTGGGATTTATTAATTAGAATTCCCTGTGGGAACGATACTCAACTTATCACTTTATTACTTGTTGACCACGTATACTTGCGTGTTGTGTGTAACTAGATTTTACTCAACAATTAATCTTAGCCAGTTCCCTACTACTCCTGTTCTGCCGGTGTTTCCCCCTTCCGATTAAGAGATGAGCAAGGATTATAATGCTGCACCTGAGGAATGAGTTCTTCAGGGAAGTCCTCTGTTTTATATTGTGCTATTTTTCGCATGAGGACATTGCTCTTGATAAGTTTGGGAATAGTTAAATTTTATTTGCATTAGTGGTTTGTTAGTAGTTTGTGGATAATTTGAGTTTTATTGTTGGTTAAGTGTTGCATTTAGGATTGCATATTAATTCCAGCTGTTTAATAGTTATGTATGTTTGGGGCCAATGATGAAATTAAAATTGCATGAACAAGTCTAGTAAGGATTGTTAAGATGGGGATGTGATTTTCTTGACATAGTTTAAATCTTTATCTGTTTTACATTGATATTATCAGGATAACACATTTTTAAAAATGACCATGTTGGCTAAGAATGTTTAAATGGATAGATAATATAATCCTAAAGGATGAATGCTAGTGAAATAAAGGAACAATTTGAATAGCTAGTGATGACTGAATTTAGACATAAACTCAAGTTTGGGGGAAAAATATTTGGAGTATATAAGCTTTGAAATATATATATATATATATATAAGAAATAAACACAGTGGCATGCTTGTCTAGTTTTGTGGCCTTTGCTACTTGAGTAAGTAAGCCCGAGGGGATTGTCTTTACACCTAGCGCCCTAAGGTCTTAATGGCTTGGGAGTCGTTGGTCGAAAGCTCGTTAAGGTAGCAGTGGAAAGCCTAAGGGAATAGGACAATGCATAGTCATGAAAAATAAAATAAAATAAAAATAAAGCGGGAAAAGTGCAAAAAGCCCCCGTTAATAAAAAAAAGAAGCATAAGTATTCCATTTTGACCCTTGGACTTTGGTAATTGTTTGATTTTAGTCGAATCAAGTTTATTTGAGGAGTTCTTGAGTTTACACTGTATGATGCCTTCTAAGAAATCTATATCTTTCATATTTTGCTTTTTATTGGTTAACATGGTTGTTGAACACACACACGCGATATCAGTTATAACAGATTTAGATTTATTGATTTGGATATTATTGATCTGCCTTAATATGATGTATTAGTATCTTAATGTGATTTTTCTGAGGCCTAATGAATATACTGTGTGCTATTTGATTGCTGGAATTACAAACATGTAGTTAGCTTTAGGTGCATTTGCATGGCTTGTTTAGTTTTTCGTGCTTTTTTGTGTTTTGTTGCTTGAGGACAAGTAACGATTTAAATTTGGGGGTATTTGATGATTGGGTAATATACCAATGAATTGGATATACTTGGGCGTAAATTGTTGTATTCTCGAGCCTTTTAGAAGTATTTTTACTTTGTCTAGTGGTTATTTTGCAGATTCGGGAGCTGCAGGGGTAATTTGGGGAGTTTTAGCTGTTTAATGGCATTTTTGTAATTAAAGAGAAGTCCAGCGCCGGGGCGCTTGTCCTAATACTACACACAGTGTCGGGGTGCTGAGGCCCGGCTAAGGTTGACCAGGTGGCACGCGTGGATTGAAATTTGACTTGGATTTGAAGACTTAATTGGGAAGTTGATTTGTGAAAGGATTGTGGTGAGATGAGGAGAGTATATAAAGTTTACTTTGCTTAATTAAAGGATGATCATCTACCACAATTGAAGACTTAGCAAGGGATTACTTGAAGATTGAAGGATTGGCTCTAGAGTTTTCTTCTTCTCTTATTTTTCAATTTGTGTAATTCCTTAAGAATGTTTTGCAAAAGATTGTTGGTTTTAAATTCTACTATGAACTAGTTCTTTCATTAAGATTTCAATTGAACCTTTTATGTCTATAAATTAGTTATTCGATTCATTCTTGGGAGCTGTCGTTTACACTCCTAAATTAACCTCACTTTCACTTTATAAATTTAAACAATTCGCACAGTAGTAAACAAGGATCGATCCCACAGAGAGTGATTTGTTTTATATTTATCCTATGATTTCTAATAAAAAAGGGATTTTGAATTAATTAACTAAATTAACAAGAATAAACTAATAAGAATAAACAATGAATAAAAAGCTTCAGTTCTTCAGTTCAGTATCACCTTTTTACAATAATAGATTAATCAAGTGTAACATTATTTACCCTTCAATGAAACTAATAGCCCTAGGTAATAACAAGCTCGGCTACCCGAAACTCCCCTTAGATTGTCACTCAATGAAACAAGCTCTTCACAAGATTCTAACAATTATATAACCTAGAACAAGCTCTCTATATTTAATATAATCGCATCATTAAGAACTAGGGAATTAGACTATTCCAAGCAACAAACACATAAGCTCGGATTGTTTAACTTGTCTTCTGATAATCATAGCAATACTCAAAAGCTTGTCCACAATCATGTATTACTAATTACTACTTATGATTAGGAATAATATCAATTACACGTAATATTATTCCTTGATCTAGCATATGATATTCGTTAACCAACTCAATCCTGCAGAAATCAAATCAGTTAAACCAAATAGTATTTAGAAATTAAATCAGATTATCAAGAATGAATTTCATGTGAGAAAGAATAAATAATGAATACTCAATTAACCATTAATTATAAATAAGGTTCAACATCCCATATAACTGAATAAAAAGAACTTAGCTCATGTCTTCAATCCTCCAATATTGTAGATGAGAGAATGTAGAAGATGATTGAATGAATAAAACCCTGACTAGCATCCTCTATTTATAGTGCTAGACAAAGTCCTAAATCCTATGGGAATTAGAAATCCAAATCCTAAAAAGAATTGCAAATCATAACTAGTTTCCATAAAGAAATAGAATCTAATTTGGAAATAAATCTTAGTCTAAAGGAAATCCTAAAGCTAATAGAAATATCAATCCAATTCCATGTAGAAGTCTGCCAAAATCTGCATTTAGAAACTTTCCAAAAATCCAAGATTTCCCAATTTTTCCGCTTAAATTCGCTGGGGCGAATTTCCATTTCCTGGTGCAACTTCCTTTGGTAAAATGAGCATAACGTTTGATCCGAGAGGATTTACGGGGCCTGCTACCTTTCAAAACGAAGATATCGACGAGATATACAACTTTCATTCTTTGAGATTAGACAGATTCCAGCTGTATCAAGGTTGAAATCAATTTCCAAGTGACTGCTATGCAAATTGCAACTTCCAAACTTCGAGGTTCAACTTCCGTCTGGTAAAAAGATCATAACTTCTTCATACGAACTCCGATTATGACGATTCAAGATGTTTCGGAAAGCTAAGGAAGAGCTCTACAATAAAATCTAAGTCCTAAGCCAAGACCATGCATCCAACGTAATTCTAAAAACCCTGCAATTTTCTTTTTTTCATCATTTCAGCTCCAATTCCTCCCGAAATCATTAAACACCTTAATAAGCTCATATACACATGAAACATGCAATAAAACTAAATATAATAGAATCAAAATAGATTAATAATATACACTCATCAATTCCAATTATTTATGTCAAAGTGAATTGTTTATCTTGTTTTGTGCTTATTGTTTAATTATTTGGCCAATAATTACATTGTTACTCTAGAAGGAATTGGAAGAGGTGATCTAGGGTTAGAACTGGTCATGATAACATGTATGCTTAATTATTTGCATGACGAATAATTAGGGTTGTGAATGGAATGGAAATATATGTTCACTGCATGTAACACGTTGAGAATTGGAATTTAATTTGTTTACTTTAATTGTTTTGCTTAGGAATATAGCGAAATTAATTGGATTAAATAGAAGTTAATTGATAACTTGGAAATGGGCTTTTGACATTTGAGAGTTCCTGTTAACAATTCAGTAGGCATAATAATTGGGATAATTGAATAATTGATTTATAGTTCATAATTGGGGATATTGAAGTCTTAATCTTTATTCATCTGAATTTATTTGTTAAAATTATAGTTTTATTTATTTAATTTATTTTTAGAATATTCACTTTAATTGCTTAAATTAGTTTTCATATTTAGAAAAATCACATTTATAGTTGTTTAAATAAAATTAGATTGATATAGTGCTAGTAGTTGGAATTTATTGATTGGAATTCTCTGTGGGATCGACACTCTATCTTATCACTTTATTACTTGTTGACTGTGTACACTTGCACAAATTCATTGATTGCGAAATCAACCAACAATAGGATTGAATGTCTAATGAGTTGATTATAGATTTTCAATTGATAAGTCCAAAAGGAATTTGTAATCTATAAAGAAATGATTAGAGACTATGATATTTGACTTATAAACTGATTTTGTGCTATAAGTACGCAAGATGTGTGATGAAGTATGTGAAGTGTATACAACTAAGTTAGATGTTTATATATGCATTTAAACTTACATGTCATGTATGAGCATATGTAACTAATGAATATCCTATACGCGTATTATATTATGTTAGGATTCGAAAGAGTGTTGATAAGCTATATTTTGGTAAACTACGCTTGAGGTAAGTACTCGAACCTTACTCTTTATTGAGCATTATTTAAACTTGTGCAATTATTGATTGTACAAGTAGAACTTTGAAGAAATAATACTTCGTAATGAAATTTCAAACTTTGATTCAAACGATAATTGTTCTTATATGTATTGTGAAAGAAAACTGTCTAAGCCATTGTTTCGGCTAGATTATTGATATTGATCGAAAGCTATCCAAACCAAATTTACTTGGTGCGGAATCTTATAATTGAGTTGAACTACCCTCTTGGTAGGAGAATTTTATATTGTGGGGAAACCGACGTGCACACTTGAGAAAGACTAAATGTAATGCATTGACATAGGGTACTTTAGGCTGATCACCTATCGTACT
Source organism: Panax japonicus (assembly GCA_020205505.1). Taxonomy (NCBI): domain Eukaryota; kingdom Viridiplantae; phylum Streptophyta; class Magnoliopsida; order Apiales; family Araliaceae; genus Panax; species Panax japonicus. The sequence goes on from CM035100.1 coordinate 43,624,503, forward strand.
CGTTTTGTAGAATTATCAGTTTATTACTGTTAATTCTAGGAGAATTTCATAGTACTTAATGATTGCTCAGTATTCATTACTTTGAAATCTTGAATTGATTAATCATTGAATATTATTGATCTTTTCTGTCTATAGCGACTATTGTTGATAATCATTGACACTTCTTGCTATCTTGAACTATCCTTATTATTGTACCCTGAGAAATAAAAACTACCTTGAGTACCCTTATTTCTATATTACTTGTTGGGCAAAATTGTTGCTCATCCCTACTTTCCATAAAACTTTTAGTTAAGACAGAACGTGGTGAACTATCTTGCAAGGACAAGGATAAAGAGAAGGCTTTGGAGTAGTTATTCTATAATGCTAGAATGTACAATTATTTGTTGAAGAAGAACTTATTTATGTTTAGCTATGTTTAGTTTAAGTTGTATTAGATTATGTATTAGTTATGTCTAAACAGTGTTTAATTATGATTAAGGTTGGCAAGAGATGTTTAAGTTACAAACCCTTGGAACAAGAATAATTATGTTATAACAATGTAATCTATTCTATTATTTCGCTATGAGAAATGTTGATTCATTATTAGAGTTAGTACGTGATAACCAAATTTGAGACAAGTGTGGTCTGAATTTGGGGGCGTCACATATATCAACATGCATTTATCACACATATTTCTATCTATGTATTCTATACACATTAAAACGCATAGATGTATAATCCACATGGTTCTTACTTTTGAAAACCTTAGGAACATTTTAGCAAATTTTAGTTCCATATACTCATCTCCTATTTTTATACATGAAATATTACTTAAGTCAAGCACTCTAGTTTAAGTTGTTTCACACATACATGTTAAGGAACTTTTAAGCTACGTTTGGTCCTTTTTATTTACTTTCGACAATTATTAATTTTACTCATAAATTCCCATCTTACAAAGCTAAGAGTGCTCATTATATCAACTACTAACCATAGTATTCATTAAACCACATAACAATGCTAAACACCTTTTTCTACGAATGCTTGTATGTATTAGATTTATTTGCACGTAGCTAGTATAGCTCTCTACTTAGAAACTCATTTTAGTTCATGCATGTGTAGTTTATATCTTGTCTAACTAGACGTGTGAACATGTCGGTTATCTCTGTAGACATAAAGTATCCTATTATAATTATTCAAAAGTTCACCATACAAGTCGTAGAGTTTTCAACAAAAAATGGTTTTCAAACCTTTGAGTTTTCTTAAAAAGTCTTGCGTTAAACATACTAAGTATGCAAAGTATCTTGACAACATATTTCTAAACTTAATTAAGTTACATATACATGTTCAAAAAGTCAGAATTCAAAAGACCCAAGATTTATCTAGTTTGGTTTTCTACTTTTAAATCTTTCCTCCCAAAAGATTATAACTCAAACCCCAAGCCCACTAAAACATCTTACAATACGTATTAATACATGTATAAAGATTATTTATGTTCCTTGAGTTAAGTTAGGTTAGTTCAAATTAGGATTCTTTGTGTTGAACAACAAAAACAGGAATCTAATTCATTGCCCAACCCCCGTCGGGCCGGGACTTTTACTCTGTAAGAAGCCCGCTGGGGTGGCACTACCCAGACTTGGCTACTGCAGTTCAGTTCTTAACTCCCCTGCTGCGAACCAAAACTCCAAATTTATATACAAATAGCAATTTAAGGTTAGTCAATTGATTTAAACTCCATTAACTGACTACCAAACATCCTTAGCATGATTCTAACAATTCAAATCACATAAACAACCAAATTCAATAATCAAATTCAAATCTTATGTCATTTTTCCAAAGTTTAACATATTTAGCGATTCTCTGTGACGGCCCCAAATCCGGGTTCCCTAACCTCGGGTTTGGTGCTCACGATCCATCATACATTTTACATCTAACTACCCATTCATTTATGAATTACATCATACATATCATTAATTAATATAATTAATACAATATCCCAGGTTGTCTAACTTTAACATATCTTAAATACCTTCAGTTATTCAAAAAGGTTTACATAATTAAATTTACATAAAGTAACCTAAAAGTCCACAATAACTACTCCTAAACTTTGTTTTTTCCCTTATCTTTATTTGCACCCTCCGCTACCTCGTCCTTAGTTGAAATGTTATATTTAAGCAAGAGTGAACAATGAGTTTGCTCTATAAGTTATAACATACAATAAGAGACATGAATGAAGAATATTAGAGTCTAGATTCGATAGGACTTCAACAATGTTCAAAGGACTTTGAAATAGCTGAATAAATCATTTATCAATAACAAGACTTTATTAAATTTCATTCTGAGTGATCACAATTGGATCATGAACTAATAGAGGAATTATCAGACATTCAATACTAAATTACCTCAAGCGTATCACTTAACTATAAAGATTAAATAAAACTCTTCTGCAAGCACATGAAGTGATAAGCTTCATTGTATCCTATAATATGCATAATACTCAAAAATAGCACAATTGCTGGATGTCTGACAATAAAGTCCCCTTTTTATAAGGGTTGTTGTGGAACCCCAAATTTGGGTTACTTGACCCCCGAGTTTGGTGCTCACGATCCACAATATAAATAACATTTAACTACCCATTTAATTATAAATAGGAACATACACTTTATTAACTGATATAGTCAATACATTACCCCAAGTTCTCTAACCTTAACATTACAAATATACCCTTTAGATATACAAAAATGGTTCACAAATACAACATAATAATACTGTTTATTACAACTAATCCAGTACTTTGCCTTTGCCTTTGTTCTTCTTTGATCCACTGGCCTCTTCGTTCCTAGCTGAAATATTTTATTTAGCAAAGGTGAGAAACAAATTTGCCACGCAAGTTAAGACATACAATAAATGTATACGAATCATTAAGAACAGACTATCTATCTTGATAGAATAATGCCAAATTTCGGGGAACTTTGAATTAGCTGAACAAAGCTTTAATAACTAACAAGTCTTCTCACAATCTATGCAACACAATAATTTGATAATGAAAGATTACAACGCTTTCAAAGTTTCTATGATATTCTATTGAATAATCAATAATCAATTCTACTCAATAACAAAATGGAATGTTTTCCAGATTTATGGTGAGCGATCTGTTGGATCTTGAACTTCTCTTCTCGAGTAACTATCAAATATTGGATTTTGATATACCCAGGTGTATCAGATAACCATAAAGATTAAATTATAACCCTCTGCAAGTACTTAAAGCGACCAACTCCTTGTACCTTATATTATGCATAATACTCAAAACGCGCGCAAAAGCCGATATACGACCAAATATGTTTCCTTTATATAAAAGGTTATTCTTCTCAGTCTTTGAATCAGAATTTGATTTAACAACGAAATATTATGATTTCAATATTTATTCACTTCTCGATCTAGCCGAAATAATTGGCATCGATCTGTCAATTATAATTGAATTATCGGTATCACAATTAGCACAATAATTCACAACACATAATACTGTAATTTACAGTAAGTCTGTCTTCTAGGCACATTATAACATAGCCATATTAGTGTTTATACCATATATAAACACTTATCAAGTCTAACTAGTTCGGTCTAGTTGGACTTCGGTCTCATCTCGGTGCTTTAGTAACCTTATCCGATAATTTACACCTTTATTATCAATTAAACTTGGTCTCTAAGCTTTAATATTATTTTAGATAAGTCAAATATCGTTTTTAATATTTTTCGAAAGCTTTTAATAATTTATAAACAATTATTATAATTTATAATAATTTTTCAAACACTGAAATCATTTTTAAATGATTTAATTATCAAATAATCTTATCATCAATAATATTTAATAGTATTAAAATATTAATGACATATTTGTCAAATATTAAAGTTATTATTAATATCCTAAAATACTTTTAAATCATCAATATTCTACTTAAATGATTTTTAAAATAATAAAAATCATTTTTAAATCATCACCATTAATATTTAAATATTAATAAAATTATTATCAAAAAGTCATTAATTATAACTTCAAATATTTTTAAATTATTTTTCTCATTTTTAATTGATTTTTAAATCAATAAAATTATTTTTAATTTATTTATTTAATATAATAATAAAATAAATCTAATATCATTAATATTAATTTATTAATGAGAATTCTTCAAAAATATTGAAAATTATATTTTATAATTCAAAATATTTTCTAACACTTTATTCTCATTTAAAATGATTTTTAAATCAATAAAATCATTTTAACTTATTTATTTAATACAATAATTAAATAAATCTAATATCATTAATATTAAATTATTAATGAAAATTCTCTAAAAATATTAAAAGTTACATTTTATAACTCAAAATATTTTTACTTTATTTTTATTTAAAATAATTTTTCATAATATTAAATCATTTTTCTCTAATTTATTTAATACACTAATTAAATAAATTAAATATCATTAATATTCAAATAATTATAAATATTAATGAAAAATATCCCAAATAGTCAAAAAATATTTTTTATAATTTAAAATAATTTTTTAAACAATTTTTATAATTTATTTTCTATTTTTAATTAATTTCCGGAAAATCAGAAATTAAAAATTAAATAAACCGTCGATATAGCCCTTTAGCGACATTTTTTGTCGTCTTAGGTGTTCTTGAGACTCAAGAACACTGTCAGTCCAGTTTCAAAGGTGTCTTGTTTGACCGTTTGTAATTCTCACCTTAATCATGTTTTGGGTTTGTTTGAATACTGATCTGGTAGTAGGTTTGTAGTACTACAATTACCAAGCATTTTCTCGATCATACAACATCATATTTGCAAGATCCAGAGCTTCAAAGTAGCTGTCAGACCTCATCTGGGTTTTCTGGGTAACCCAGAAACCCAGACAATCGCGAGGTACCTCTTTGTGGTTCGATTTTAGGTTAGTTCTGGTCATCACTTAAGTGGTTTCTTGGTTCAAAGTTGTAGTCCGTATGTCAAGGAACATTACTATAACAATAGATAAGTCCAACAACAACAGATTTACAAGTTATGACTCAGTCAAAGCTTGTCAGAAAGTTCGTTCATACCGTTTCTAGGTTTTCCAGAAACTTAAACCGTGATCTTCAGGCCTAGTTTGACCACTTACTACACTTGATATATTAACTGTTTGAAAGATCTAAAGCCATGGATCTAGAGTTCATATATCAGGCTACAAAATAGATACAAACACACCATCATAACACTTACCACCTGACAGATCTGGGGCTAAAGAAAACTTGTCAGACGCTGGTTTAGGATTTCTAGGTTACCCAGAATTCACCCGGTCAACGTCGGTCAATGGGTTTTGACTATTAATAACTCACGATCTATGTAAAGACCCCAAATCCAGGTACTTGAAACCAAAATTCAGTGCTTCACGATACCATTTCTATGAGCGAAATAATACTAATAATAATAACAATAATATAAATATTAAACTTGCTTTAAATAATTATCAAAGTCTAGCTCCCAAGTACATAACCTTTAATTATTCCTTACAATACATGATAATAAATATATAACATTGTCTTAATAATATTAAACTATTACATACGATAACATTGAAATCATTCAGCAACCTTTCCCTTTCCCTTGTTCTTAACGGAGCCTTCAGGTTGTTCACACTTAGCTGAAAACATTTAAATTAAACAAGGATGAGCATTTGGTTGCTCAGCAAGTAATAACAATTATATATCTATAAGCTGAAAGAATTTAAATATTTTCTTTTTACTACCCTTCTACAACAAATCAATGGTTGTGAAGTAATCTGATCCGATAATAATAACATAACAACCCTCTTTCAAATTTTTGAAACTACGTACTGACTATAAATAGGGTTAAGGGGACATACTATGAACATTGTTTTCATTTTCGAAAAGGTTAAACAGAACTTCATCTGTAAACCGTCATAATTTATGGGCACAGGGGTAATCAGCCCGTTGTACCCTGTATTGATTAATACTGCATGCAAGAACGATAGGATCGTTCACTCTGTCCGCCTTGGGCGCATACAAGTTTTTCCGTGTAAGGGATGTTCATACTTGTCGGGGTTCCAAACCAAAGCAATTCGGTTGGATAATAATAAGGTTTTATATTGTTCAACAATAATATATAATTCAACATATATGTATACGGGTAATTAACAAAGGTGTATTAACGTGTGATTAAATGTAATGATTATCCAAGTGGGGTCACTTGTATAAATATTTATTGAAATTAACGAACAAAATATATATTTGAATTACCATATACTAACATGTTGACAATTCAATGAGCGTAAATAATATAGGATTAATAATCTGTACAGTAATAATATAATTCTGAAACATTCTTACTCATGTCCATTGCATAAAGAAAATGCAAAGGTATGATACTTACCTGATGCGCTGCTTACAATACACAACTTAGTTTAATCTTTTATATCACAACCTATCATTAATCAGATCATTCGTTCGATTAGAACAATATACTATAACATATAGTACTGCATTTCACAGTCAGCATATAATCTAATCGCATTATCACACATGTTCAACAGTCATTGCATCACAAACAAACATTAATACAGTCAAAATATCTAAGTCCAGATCAATTTCTGAAATATGTCGGTGTACCGACAGCTTTATCGGATAATTATCGAGTTTAAGACTCTACCCCAACGTTCAATATCCGTAAGTATCAGTCATGTTATTTTAAATGACTTAATAAACATTTATTAATTTATCATGAATTTTCAAACACCGAAATCATTATTAAATGATTTAAATATCAAATAATTCTATTATAATTTAATTATTATTAAACTATTAATATTACTTTTATTCATTTACCAATAGTATTAATATTTTATTCATTTACTAATATTATTAATCTTGATATTATTTAATGCACCTCTTAGTATTATTAGTTCACTAATAATACTTTTATTCGCTTACTAATATTATTAACATCTTAATAATATTTTAATACTTTAATAATATTATAAATCTTCTTAATAATATTTTAATCATGCATTAATATTATTACTTTAATAATATCTTACTTATAATACTTTTATTCATTTACCAATAGTATTAATATTTTATTTATTTACTAACATTATTAATCATTTAATAATATTTTATTTATTTACTAATGTTATTATATTTTTAATAACATTTTATTTAATCTCGAATATTATTATTTACTTAATAATATTTTAATCATCTAATAATACTTTAATTTAATATTATTAATCTTTTAAAAATATTTTAATCATTTAATAATACTTTAATCATTTATTAATATTTTAAATCAAATATGATTAACCATTTAATAATATTTTAATAAAGTTTTAATCTTAATATTTTATTTACTTAACAATATCATCTTCTAATATTATTAATATCATAATAATATTTTAATAATTTATTAGATCAATAAACAATTTATTTTAATTATTCACCCTTTATAAAACACTTTATTTAATATCCATAAAAGGTCATAAATAATATTTCTTATTATAAATTACCAAAATACCCTAAAATAGTCATAATATTATATATTAGGAGTATTCAAGCATTACAATCACATTTTTCTTATTTAAGACATCACTTAACTATTTATTTTCTTTTATTCATAACTTAATCATTTTTAGGAAAAATATCAAACTGATTTTGAAAATTCTTCTTTTCTGGTTTTAAACAGTACATGACCCAACAATGATCCCCAAATTTTTCTGAAATTTTAAAAAATGATCTACTATTTTTAAAGTTCCCAAAATATTCGGATCTTCATTCATTTTTCATAAATTGAGTTCTGCTTAGAACAATCTGAAAATTTCAGAGTATGCTCTCCTAACATATATGAACCTACTGTAAACATTTCGTAAATTTCCAGTGTATACACAGTGAGATATTCGAAGGTAAATATTTAGGAGTCCTTTACGGAAATAGTCATTACACACAATCTATAACTCGAAACGTGTCCGTTATTTTTCCTACATGTAGATAACTTCTCAAGGTACCTCTGTGAATTTTACCAAATTTTTAAGAGACATGAAACAGTCCGAAACAGTCACAAGAAAAACGGGACAGAAGCTATTTTAGGGTTTTTGAACCCTTAACATTCCAAGTGGACTGTTTGGGGGGAAATAACCCCAAAGGTTTCAAAACTTGCTAGATTTGTGTTCTATCACTTGGATTTACTAGATAACTCATGTATCTAGCACCCCTCTTCGACGGATCACAAATCTAAGTTGGAAAACTTGAGTTATACAAGAATTAGTGGAAGAAAACAAGAGTTTTCACCCTTGGAGAACATATGCTCATATTTTTCCTGTAAGCCTTTGATCTAACACTCAAGATACTTAGTTCCATACATGATATGTAGGACTAGGGTATCTTGAGTATTTTTTCATAACCTTAACAAAACTCAAGCTAAAAAAACAAAGTAGAAGAAGAAGATGAAGGTTAGATTATACCTTGATTTAATGGAAACCTTCCTTTATTTACCAAAGTAAGTGATGAACTTTGGATGCATGAACAAACTAGCACTCCTCTCACTCTCTATATGGCCGAACCTCTCTCTCCTTTCTCTTTCTAGAAGTTGCTAGCTTGGGAGAAAAATTAGAAGAAGAAGAATGAGAGAAAGTGGAGTATTCTAGCAAATGGAATGGTTGATTCCTTATTATCCCCTATACTTTCTTTAACCCATGGATAAAAGCTTTGCCTTATCACTTTAATTAGTCTAATCATGATTAAGGATGCTTAATAAAGTGGCAACCAATGGGAGTTTGACAACCATGTCCTTTTGTGTAAGAGTTACTACTAATGGACATTGTTTAGCTTAATCATCTTGCCATAAAAAGCCTAATTGGCCGGTCCCTCTAGCCCCATTTTAACTCCCAATTTGCTTTTATTTTAATGCACAAATTTAATTAATCAAAAGTCTAAAATACCCTTAATCAAGTGGGCTAAGTATTGGTTTGCATTTTATTTTCTTTGGGCTCCCTCCTTAATTGTTTTGGGCTATGTAATAAACATAGTCTAGCAATTTCAATATATGTTACCCAATTTGATTATTTAGGGTTTCCATTCCTAATCTTATGAAATTTAATTACCTATACATGTGACTTTAGCTCATAACCTAATTATATTCACAAGAATTAGGTTTAAAACTATTAGTCACTTGAAATAACAAGATTATCTACGTAAGTTAGTATACATATTAAATACTAACCCTTCCTTATTACCATAACCCTTAGGTTATTTAATTGTCTCACCTAATGTATAATTAAGTTATGAAATTTTCATTTAGGGTTTAAAATAAAATAAAATTAGTTCCTAAAATTTGTAATTAGGGTTTCACAAAGTAATACAAGGGTTTGTCACATAACACCATAATTGACCAACCCTTCTTCGTCCACATATACAGTACATATTTATAGCACTGAAAAATCGAAATATAATTATTATAATAATTCTAAAAATAATTTCATATATTATATAAATAATATATGATTATATCTTCATGGAAAATAATTAATAAAATATTTTTACTATAAAATTAATTATGATAAGAATATAATTTATAATGATCAATAATTCTAAAATAAAATTACTTGTAACTATTCATATTTTTATTTATCACATAAATACATATACACATTATCTTGGCACATATTCCCTATATTTAAAAAAAAAAAACGCAAAATTTCTAATTTACACACTTAGTCATGTATCAACAATTTATGGCATTAGAATGAATAGTAATACTTATCATTTCAGAAAGGGATTCCCAAAGTGAAAGTTAGCCCCCACAAACAGTTCTTGAACAACTTTTTATGCCTCAACTCCTTCCAGAGGCGGAACCAGGGGGGGCGCGGGGGGGCATATGCCCCCGGTAGATCGACGGCCCAGGCAGAATTAGGGGCAGGGGCAGGGGCAGGGGCAGGGGCGGGGGCGGGGGCGGGGGCGGGGGCGGGGGCGGGAGGGGGGCAGCCTTCAAGCCCAGCCACAGTCCACAGAGGCCAGATCGAGCCACCGCTCGTCGCCGGTCACCGGTCGCTCGTCTGCAGCCAAAGAGAGAGAGCTTCGCCGATCGCCGGTTGCCTTGTTGCCTTGTCTGCAGCCAGAGAGAGCTTAGCCTTTTAGTTTTAGATCCATATGCAGAGGGAGCTGACAGCAATGGAAAGATGAATAAATATATTAATTAGTGGATGGACCGAAGGAGTGATATTAATTAGCTGTAGCATTATTCTTTGTTTTTATACTATTAGCTAGGATATCTTATCCTAATTGTACTATGATACGGAAAATAGCCATTCTAACCATTTTTAGTTATATCACCTTTGATATTTTTAAAAATATTTTATGAGAGAAATAACAAAAAAAAAGAAGACAAAATGTAGTATTTCTGTTTTAAAATATAAGAATATTATACATTTTTTAAAGTCAACTCAGGATATTTTTAAATTTAAAATTGATATAATTTTTCTTTAACTTTAGTCAATTACTTATTGTAAGATTGATTATTGGGAATTATTATTTTCACAAATAAAAATTAATATTTTCATAATGTCTCTCACATAAGTGTGAGATCATTTACTATTCATGTGAAATTTTTTTTATGTAATTATTATTTTTACTTATAAAAATATCAATTCTCTTACTATTTTGTGACTTTTAATAAATCTTCCTAATTTTAAATACAACAATAACCTTAAATTAAATTTTTTTTAAAATATGTGGTTTCGGTGAGTTTGAAATCAAGTGGCCCAAATAGGCATCATAAGTGTCAAAACGTGGCTTAGCACAGTTGATAACCCTCCTATTTGTTATGTTTTTGCAAAAGTGTTCCCTAATTTTTTTTTACCGTAAGTCTCCCTCAAAGATATATTAGTTGTGCAAAATTGTTCTTCCAACCCTTTTGTCAACAAAAAACTGAATTTTTTCAAATTAAATTTGACAGAAGTAGTAACATATTATTCATGTATAAAGTAAGGTTATTATAGTTATTATGGTAGTTAAACCTATTTGAGGGGAACAAAATTCATATTTACGATTGAGATATTTTCCATTTTTTTCAATATGGGTCAAAATCAAACCCAACGACCTTAACTCTGCTCACTCGCCGCTACAACCTACACGTCGCTACTCCGGACCTCCGGTAACCGCCTTTAAATTTTGACCCCCCTAAAATTTTGTTCTGGTTCCGCCACTGACTCCTTCAGGCAGAAACTGATTCAGAAGGATTCTCTCTTTTTCAGATAGATGAGTTTGCCAAACCTATAAGAATCCCCCATGAAATGTATAGAAAACTTGATGAAAGAAACTTCTTTTGAAGTTAAATATGGAGTGCAACATAAATTAATCCTTACCTCACATGAAATCCTTCAAAATTTTCAAATCAAAAATTTCCCGTGGAACAATAACTATATCAGCCATGACATTGTGGCAATTGGGAACAACATTGACCAAAAGTGATAAATCTCTCCATGCAATGCCGATCTGCTCCCTTTGGGCCACAACACTCTTTGTTTTGTCATCCCACTCAAGAACAATATTAGATATGATGCTTGAATCGTATTGTGACAATACCAATTTCTTCATTTTCACTTTGTGTTGCTTGTTAGAAGCGTAACAAACAACACTAGCAACGTTCAAACGTTTCTTCTTCCATTGATCAGCAGCCATTTGCACAGAAGTGCGCCAAAAATTACAAGCAGAGCACTTTAAAAATTCTATTACAAGAAGTAATCTTGGTCTTGATCAACAAATTTCATTGCTCCATATGCACACTAGAGAACCTACGTCTATAAAGGAATGTATTAGCTAGCTAACCTACATGCATGAGTATGCATAATGAACACATTACATATTCAGTAATAGTGACAAAAACCTTTCGAGTGAATTGTGTCTCATTCCCAACTTGTATTCACATAAAAATTATCAAGGTTTTGGGCATGAAAAGTAAATTATAACAAAGAAAATTAGCATATGATCATGATGCATGGACTGTAGCAATAGTGTTGTGACATGTATGAAAAAATATTTTGCAGTAAATGCACAAAACCAATGTTCGAAATAGCGCTCGAGGCACACGCCTCGAGGCGCGCCTCGTAGCGAGGCGGGTGAAAAAGTTCGCGAGGCTTACGTCTTATCTGGCCTCAGCCGAGAACGCGCCATTATCTGCCGTAGCCTGCACCTTATTATGCTTGACTTCGCGAGGCGTACTCTTCTGGGCTTCCTTCTCAGTCGAGAGTCGAGGCTTCCTTCTCCTTCTCCTTCCTTCGCAGTCGAGAGTCGAGGCTTCCTCTCCTTCGATCGAGAGTCGCGACAGAGTTCTCCTCGCGTCTGACAGTTCTCCTTCTCCTCGCGACTGACAGTTCGTCTCTTTCTCCTAGCGACTGAATTCTCCTTCGATCGACTGAAAGTTATCCTTCGATCGCCGACTAAGTTTCTTCAATTGAGGTTTTTTTTGTAGCGATTGAATTATCTTTCTTGTTTCGTCTCTTTCTTTCTTGAGTCTTGACAGTTCTTTTCCTTTCTTTTATAGTGGTCAGTGTATTACAAATTTGATTAGTTACTATATACTTATAATGTATAACAATTATTACAATTATTACAGTGTATTACAAATTTTACAGTGTATTACAAATTTTATAGTTTACAATTATAATTTTATAGTTTACAATTATAGACTTATAGTGTATAACAATTATATAATTATATAATTTTCTTTCTTTTACAGTGTATTACAAATTTTATAGTTTACAATTATAGACTTATAGTGTATAACAATTATAGTTTATAATTCTATTTGATTTTTTAGACTGCCAATAACAATTGATTTTATTATTACAGTGAATTAAGATTATGGGTAAGAAAGATCCTGCATGGAAATATGGCACCGCAGCCCCCGGAGTTAATAAAGCTCATTTATATGTGGAATGCAATTTTTGTAAGAAAATTTACAAAGGAGGGATTACAAGATTAAAAAATCATTTTGTGAGAAATCACAGTAACGTCGAGGCTTGCAAAAAAGTACCAAGCGAAGTGAAGGAAGAGATTGCTTCATATATGAAGAAAAATTTGGACTCCAAGGAGGAAAGACAAAGAGATGAAGCTGAAAAAATACAAAGTGAGTCTTATTATGGTAGTCATCCATCCTTGGGATTGGGAGGTTCAAGCGTGGGTAGTGCCTCCGAGAGGGTTGTTCTGGGACCCATGTATAGATTTGTTGTGGATGTTGATGCTGGTGATGATGATGCTACTACAAGGCGTACTGTATTTTCAAAGGAGGCTCGTAATGCAGTCTGTCTTGATATAGGTCGATTCTTCTTTGAAAATGGGATTCCCTTCAATGTTGCTGATAGTCCTTCATTTATAAATACGTGTCGATCTATTGGGAACTATGGTCGTGCTTTGAAACCCCCTACCCCATACGAGCTTAGCTCTTGGATATTGAAGGAGGAAGAGAAGACTACAAAGGCCTTTGTTGAGGAGGTCAAAAAGACTTGGGCACATACGGGGGTGTCAATCTTGTCGGATGGTTGGAAAGATATTAGGGGAAGACAGCTAATAAATTTTCTTGTAAACAACCCCCATGGAACTGTATTTTTAAAATCTGTTGATGCATCTGATGCAATTAAAGATGATACTTTGATGTTTAAACTACTAGATGAGGTTGTTGAGGAAGTGGGAGAAGACCTTGTCATTCAAGTAGTCACGAACAATGCATCAAATTATAAGGCGGTGGGAAGGATGTTAATGGAGAAGAGGCCACGTATGTGGTGGACACCGTGTACCACTCATTGCATTGATTTGATGCTTGAGAAGCTTGGAGAGTTGCCTCAACATAAAAATGCTTTGACAAAGGCAAAGAAGGTAATTACTATTATTATTATTTGGATCTAATTTTTTTATTCAATGAATACTTGAATTATTATTATTTTTATTCATTATGTAGGTAAGAAACTTCATATATAATCATGGATGGGTCTTGGCATTGATGAGGGTAAACACTAATAAAGACCTAGTTCGGCCAGCTGCCACTAGATTTGCCACTGCTTATTTAACTTTGCAGAGTATGCATAGTTTGAGACAGCCTTTGGAGGCTATGTTTACATCTAGGGAGTGAGCAAATTGTGCTTGGGCAAAAAAACCTGAAGGTAAGGAGGCGAGAAAAATCATACTGACCTCTAGTAGGTGTATTGAGGATGGCAGTTTCAGAGAAGGTGCCGGGAATGGGATTTTTATATGGTGCCATAGACAATACAAAAGAAGAGATTGCAAAAAATCTTGATAATGAGGAGGGGGCCTATAAAGAGATATGGAGCATAATAGATGCTAAGTGGGATAATCAGTTACATCGGCATTTGCACGCTGCTGCATATTATTTGAATCCTCAGTTTCAATATGAAGATAATTTCTTTTCCAATGCAGAAGTTAAAGTGGGATTGTACTCATGTATGGACAAGCTTATTCCTAATGCTGTGAAAAGAGGGAAAGCTGATTTGCAATTGGATGCATTCCGATTGAGGCAAGGGTTATTTGGCTACATAAATGCCAAAAACACGTGTAAGAAACGTGCTCCCGGTAAGTACCGTTGATTAATGTCTGGTTATGCTTTCATTTTGATTAAACGTGTACCAGTAAGATTGACATATGTTTTAATATTGATCCAGCTGATTGGTGGATGGCATATGGAGATGAAGCTCCAGAATTAAGAAACTTTGCAGTGAAGATTCTGAGTTTAATTTGCTCATTTTCGGGGTGTGAGCGTAATTGGAGTACTTTCAGTCAGGTATTTATTAGATATAATCATATAAATCATTTATTAAGATTTTATGAGATCTGACATTGTCACTAATGCTAAATTACTTGTAATATAGATACATACAAAGAGAAGGAATCGACTTTCTGCATCCAGACTTAACTCATTGGCTTACATTATGTACAATAAAAAATTGAAAGATCGGCATCTCAAGAAAAAGGCATTAACGGAAGAAGAAGATCTGTTGGTTGTTGAAAATGTGTCATCTGATAGTTAGTGGATTGCGGGGGGAAATGATGAAAATATATCGGGACTGACTTCTGGGAATGATGATATGGAGGAGGGTGAAAGGACTCGTGGGAATAAGAAGACAGTTGGGGGAGAAGAGACGAGGGAGATTACACTTGGAGGGCAAGGGACTCGGGGAACAAGTAGTAAACAAGGAAGTCAAAAGAGAAAGAGAAACACTTTGCCATCAAAAACTATGTCAAAAGGTTAATGTCATTACTTAAGTTTCCTTTAAAGTGTTCTTTAAAAAAAAATATTCATTTCGATTAAAAATATATTCACTTGTTTATTTATAGATAAAGGGAAGGGATTGCAATTGGTTGATGAAGAACCTGAGTTTGAGGATCTTAGCACTGACAATGAGGAGGATAACAAAGCAATTAGATACGATGATGATTCCATGGAGGATCCTCTTAGTGATGATAGTGATGATGGTGATGGGGATGATGATCTAGGATTTGATCCATTATTCAAGCCGCTAGATACAAATGATACATTACTTACATAGTGATGGATGATCATTATATAAGTACTTGATGATATTATGTTGTTTTGATGTTTTGTAATGATACATTACTATGACGTTGGTTATTTATGTCTCCTATAACCTTAATTGTAATGATGAATTATTTTATGATTTTATTAGTATTTTTTCATAATTTTTTGAGGACTTTTATGTCTTTAAATCAAGGCTTCCGCCTCGCTCCGCCTCAAGGCTTACGCCTCGTATAGCCCAGAGAAAAACGCCTCGTACCGATTTTAGCCTTTTCGAACATTTCACAAAACACTACCAAAAATCAAGAACAAAAGCACATTGTTGTCCTATAAGACAACATGAGTTATTGAGAACATATAAAATGGAAATTTACCATACTAGAATACAGTTGATGAGTGATTGTCCTAAGTTACTATATGCTTTGAAGTAATGAGTAATCTTAAAAATGTTGGATATCTTCGTTTTGTCTTGGACATTTAAATAAAATAGAGAGATTAATTCTTGCAAATTTCTCACCCCCAACAATAGAGTGTTTTCCAATATAATGATTCATAGGTAAACCATTAGGTTTCTTCTAAAAAGAAAAAGTAACACAACAAAATCTCAAGAAATGACTCCAGTAAGCAGCTGAGACTAGGCATTCTGAACAGAGACAAATTTTTGTTAGAAACCTAAAGAATGCATCAACTTTTACAGTATTTCCAAGTTCTACAAATCCAGAATTCCATGAACAAGTTTTGAACTGAATTAGCAATAGAAGAGTAATTCAAAAAATAAAAAAATGATATGCTGAACTAGCATGAAAAGTTTCATTCCATTTGAATATGCTCACTACTCATTAGTTAAACAAAAGAGCAATAAATGTGAACTTATTCAAACATCAACACCAATAATACATCAAAACTTACTAAATCATAAAAACAATTTGCACCAAAAAGATTAAGATGCAATGCAAACCTTCAAATGGGTTTTGTCTTTTTCTTGATCCTTGCGTATCTTTTATGTTAGAACTTTGAACCTCTCCATCAGCAGGCAAATCCATACAGTCAACATTTTCTTTTCTAGTATTTTTAAGCTGTTCAAAAGCTACATCAAGTCCACATCTAACCTCTGATTCTCCTATTTTATTTCCAAAATTCTCTCCTTTACTAGATCCACTAACAACCCCACCACTCCCAAGTGATGAAAGAAACTCAAATGACATACAACTTTGGCTACTTTTCACAATAAAAAGAGAAATTCTTGCATTTATTTGTTGCAAAGGTAGTGTTTAAATCCTTAACTCCAGTATCGAATTCCCTAATCAAACAATTTTGCTAAATTAAAATTGGCAAAAAAGTACCTGAACAGATTTGGGCAGAATAGACCCTTTTTGCAGCTTACGATTAAGGAAATCGGACAGCGATACATTCATATCTTTTCCAGGTGTTTTGGTCTGTCCATTTTCTTTACCATCAATAGGCCTGAAAGAAATTAAGCAAACCCCATATCCAATTTGAGCAAAAATCAAACAAAGAACCATTAGAAAGTGAAAATTAGGGTCAGTGTTAGTTTTTTTTGTTGATTGTATACCTATTTGAAGAGCAAAAGAGGAGTGTTGAAGGAATAGAGCGATGTCCCAAAACCCTTATAGTCGGATGTTTTAAAGAACTCATCTATCCGCTTCAATATGTTTCAGAAGCGCTAAAAGATACTGTCAATTTTAAGTTTTCATTTAAGCGCGCTTTTTTGCTCCGTGTTTTTTACATACATAACCTTTTTTTAAAAACGTTATCTACTTAAAATCAAAAATTATCCTTATAAATAAACAACAATTTTTCATATGTATCTATAATGTTTTGTTAAAAAACGTTGTGAAAAAAAATACTACAACGTTTTTTATAAAAACGTCATCTTTTAAGTGTTGTCTTTTTATGATTTTGTACTAGTGCTTATCCGATCAATCATTGATCAAAAATTCTAAACAGTACAAACACGTGCTCATTAATATAATTATTTTAATTATATTTTCTATCAAATCACTATCCGAACTTAGGGTTAGGGTTTTAAATTCTCAGTTAAGCATAACTCTACTCTTATTTCTCATTCAATACACAAATTGACTAATTCTCACAGCTCGTATCACAGATACACAACACAATATTGATAATTAATATTAATAAAAAAAAATTATTCGTAAATTCGGATTATTCAAAATACCGGGTTATTACAGTTGTTCATCTCAGTCTTACATCATGAGTCCATACCACAATAATATGTCTTGGATTGAATTACAGAAATACTAAAGATTTCAACATATAATATCCATATTGATCTAGCCGAAATAATTGGCATAGATCTTTCAATAACAACTTAGTTCAAATATTAGGACGTTTCATGCTTTAACGAGTATTAGTCTCGCCAAACCAATTGGTTGAGACATAACTCATAAACTGTTCAATAATAGAGAACAATCAAGTGCACTGTGTGACACCCCCAAAATAGGTACACACAACCCATTCTGAGTCGCCAAATACATGGTATAGAAATTAAATACAACTTCATTTATACAACTATTAACTGTCGCAAAAAATACGAAAAAACATAAGTTATGAGTTTTAATACAAATATTGTCTTGTAGACAATATCCAAACTCAAATAAAGTCTTCATAACAATTATTATCACACTATTTTATAGAATAGTGAGGACTAATATAGCAACCATCTTGGACCATCACTCAATTCCCTGATTAGTTCTAGTTATATTCTCATTTTCTGAAGAGAACAATGAAAGAAAAGGGCTCAATTAGCTAGTAAAGAATATTATGACTAAGATAATACAAAATAAATTATCCTTAGTCCTCAACAGCGAAAAATCTGATAGAATATAATATACAACAAGGTTTAGATCAACAACTGCAGCAGAAATAGCAATCCATTAGAAGAATCAAGTAGAGTATGATGTCTACTATCTTCTATGATTTTAAATTCCATCGTCAATATTGTATCTCTGTAACACCAATCAATAAATATTTTAAATAAACAAATTATCCATTCACTACAGGCCAATGAAATTCGTTTGTATCACCAGTGGTCATGATCATGCCAAACACCTGTCCATCTATGCACTACGGGCCAAAGAGGACTTTCACCACAACATTTGTCTATAATATTACAGGACATGATTATACCAATACACAATTTCTGGTCATAATCATACCAATTAATTTCCATATTTGCACTACGGGCCAAAGATGACTTTCATCATAATATAAACATGAGGATGATGAAAATGATATAAAGAATCAATCAAGTGAGATCAAGGATAAATATTAGAGATTTATAATTCAATTTATCTAAAGTTCAAGATTGTCAAAATTGTCAACATGATAACTAATTGTGGAGTAAAATTTATGAATAATATTAATGTATCAAAAATAATTTGGACAGAAAAGAAACCAATTTTGTCGTGAATAATATCTAGTGAATAGTAATAAAAATATTGAAATTTAATAAGAAAGTTCATACCAATATTTCAATAAAACGATACTAGATGAAGCGCAAATTTCAAGGATATTCTACTAATTTCAGGGATTATAGAAGCAATATTTTATCAAAATAAGTGTAGATTTATGAATATGAAACAAAATAATATCACTTACATTCTATAAAGTATGGAAGAAAATAATATTCCTTACGAATGATGAATGAAAATAATATCTCTTACCTTAGTAGAAGACTAAATCTGACTAATATAGCAAAGATATTCTTGAGAAAATCTTGCACTATTAATAACACTCAAAGTGTTCTTATACTAGCAAGAAATACGCACAATATTATGGAAGAAGAATTCTCTTATTCTAATGTGATTTTCATTTCTTAACTAAGGATCCTATTTATAGGAGAATGGCAGGGCACTATTTAAGAAAATAATCACTGATGAACATAAGATAATTCAAAGACAATTTCGCGTGATTTTTCTAATTTTTACTATTCATCACTGTGCAATAAAATATTTTAATAAAACAAAAACTTTATATATAATATAATATATTCTAATTATAATCTAATAAAACAAATAAATTTATATATATTATAAAAAGTTTTATTTTTTTATAAAAATTTTCTGTTTTATTACTATTATAATAATAATAAAATAAAATTGAGACAACTTTGTACCGACGATTTTGAAAAATGAGTAAGTGGGGGTCCATGTAATAAGCTAAATTTAAAACAAATACTTCATGACAAACTTCTCTATTTATATCAAAAATTGAATAAATATTTACCAGAAATCACTTATCTTCAATAAACACATTTTTAATCTTTCAACAATTATTCATCATTAATATTATAACTCACAATATTGACAACCAGATCATTCCCAGGAAAGAGGAGGCTTTCCGATAAGGATTTCTCCTTATTGGAGAGTAATTAAATAACCTAACCCCTTTCCTGGACAGAACTTTCTAGACATTGTCAATAATGAAAATAATAATATGAATAACTGTGTCGTCTCAATTATTGATTTAATAATATAAAATATTCTGTAAATGATATTGTGACAATAATTGAATAAAAAAATATATGAGATATTATGCAACAACTACTGTGGCAATTATTCAATAAAACTGAGTGACTTCTTACGTAAGAATCAATAATCAGAGATACTGTGCAATACTGTGTGCTATTTAGCAACCACACATATTATTATACTTTTATCACCGGTTATTTCTACAGTTAACGGTAAAATTTTTGCCGTTATTTTTTATAAAAATGTTATTTCTGTCACTTTCTATATCTGATAGTTATTCTGTTTTGGGGTCCACCAATAATTGTGTCATCGTACGAATATTTTCTGACAAAAAGAATATTCCCTGACCAAACGAATATTTTATGACAACTTGTTTACTTTGCAAAATTTGCACATATCACCCATAACTATACCATTATATCAAATTAACACCTTATTATTCAAAATAATACTTAGAGAAAATTAAATATTTATTCATAAAAAGTTGGGGTCTTACATCCTCCCCTCCTTATAAAATTTCATCATCGAAATTGATGTACATACATGGTATGTCGAAGAGGTGAGTATACCTTATTTTCATTCCAGATTCTAACTCCCAGGTCATTTTCTCAATATCACGATTTCTCCATAAAACTTTGACGTGAGGTATAACCTTTGAGCATAGAGTATGTTCCTTCTTATCCAAGATTTTAACAGCTACCTCTTCATACGTTAAATCTTTCGTTATCTCATCTGGTTCTAATTCAATAATGTGGTTTGGGTTTTCCACATATTTACGTAACATAGATATGTGGAAAATGTTATGAACATGAGACATACTTGGCGGTAAGGTGAGTCTATAGGCCAGAGTTCCTACTCGGTCGAGGATTTCAAATGGACCGATGAATCGAGGGTTGAACTTTCCTCTCTTTCCAAATCTCGTAACTCCTTTCTATGGACAACCACGTAACAATACATGATCTCCAACATTGAATTCCATGTCCCTTCGATGAAGATCATCATAACTATTTTGTCGATCTTATGAGGTTCGTATACGTTACCGGATCATTTGAATCTTTTTCGTAGTTATGCGTACCAATTATGGTCTCAACAACGCTGCTTCACCCACCTCGTCCCAACATACTAGAGAACGACACTTTCGTCTATACAACCCCTCAAATGTAGCCATGTCTATACTTTCTTTATAACTATTATCGTAGGAGAATTCCACTAATGGAAAGTACTTGTCCCAACTTCCTTTTAAGTCTAGTACGCAGAGTCTCAATAGATCTTCAAGAGTTTGAATAATTCTCTTCGACTACCCATCCATCTGAGGATGATATGCAGAACTGAATCGTGAATCCGTGCCCATAGCTTTATGCAAATTGACCCAAAAATCGTGAAGTGAATCTTGGGTCTCAATCAGAAACTATGGATACTGGTATACCATGTAGTCTTACAATCTCATTTAGGTATATATGAGCAAGACGTTCAAGTAAAAAAGTTTCTCGTATAGGTAAGAAATGAGAGGACTTGGTTAATATATCGATAATGACCCAAATTGCATCTACGCCTTGAGAAATGTGAGACCCCGAATTTTATAAATAAAGATTTAATTTTCTCGAAATATTTTTTAATATTATGGTGTGGATTTGATATAATGTTATAGTTGTGGTTAATATTTATAAATTTTGCAAAGTAAGCAAGTTGTTATATAATATTTGATTGGTCAGGGAATATTCTTTTTGTCGAGAATATCCGTACGACGGCACAATCATTGGTGGACCCCACAACGGAAGTATTGTCGTAATAAGAAAATGACATAATTATCTTTTTATAAAAATAACGACGAAAGTGTTACCGTTAAAACTGTTGAACTACCCGGTAGTAATAGTACAGTAATACGCGTGATTGCATAGTAGCACACAGTATTGATTATTGATGCTTACTTAAGAAGTCACTCAGTTATACTCAATTATTGCTACAGTAATTGCTGCATCATATCTCTCATATTATTGATACAATTATTGTCACAGTATCATTTGCATAATATTTATTATTATTAAATCAATAATTGAGACGACAAAGTTATTCATATTATTATTTGCAATATTGACAATGTCTAGAAGTTATGTCAAGGAGAGGTTTGGTCACTTAATTGCACGCCAATAAGGAGAAATCCTTATCGGAAGGCCCCCTCTTTCCTGGGAACGATCTGGTTGTTAAATATTGTGAGTTATAATATTAATAATGAATAAGTTCGTGTTGATTAAAGATGAAATTGATTGTTCAATTGTGTTGGGATTATTAGTGTTAGTGGAAATCGACATTTATTTCGATAATAATTGATGTCTGGAGGTTATATTGACCAATCAGGTGTTCGGGATACTTTTCGTGTCAGAGTACTATTCACAAGTTACTATTCACGGGTACTATTCACCCAGTTACTATTCACTCTAGTATTGTTCACTCGCGTATTTGGGACACTTTTTGTGTCAGAGTACTATTCATGGGTACTATTCATCCAGTTATTATTCACGCTAGTATTGTTCACTCGGGTATTTGGGACACTTTTCGTGTCAGAGTACTATTCACTGATTACTATTCACCCAATTACTATTCACTCTAGTATTGTTCACTCGGGTATTTGGGACACTTTTCATGGCGGGGTACTATTCACGGGGTACTATTCCCGAAGTACTATTCACCCAAAAAATATATTTCTTTTCGATCCAAATCATTTTTTGGTACAATATTATTCCATGAAGAGATGTGATAATTTTTCAGACCATTGGTTGAAGTTATAATAGTAAATCAATATGGATCGTTGGTTGAAGATATAATAGTAAATCAATATGGACCGTTGGTGGAAAGTTATAATAGTAAATCAATATGGATCGTTGTTTTAAAGTTTTAATAGTAAATCAGTATGGATCGTTGCTTTAAGTTTTAATAGTAAATCAATATGGACCGTCCATTTAAAAGTAAATCAATCTGAACCGTTCATGAATTAGTTAATATTCAGTCCATTCTCCTATAAATAGAAGCTCATTCCTTTATTATTTCTTACGAAATTACTGAAACTCTAGAGAGAAAGAAGAAAAGTATTCTGATACTTCAGTACTCCAGTATTCAGTTTTTCTAAAGGTAAGGGATATTATTTGTTGTACTCGTAAGGGTATTATTCTTTCATATTCATGAAGAGAGCTTCTGTTATTCCATTCTTTATTATTCTGTTGGAATAACCTGTCTGTGCGGTCTATCGCATGCCTGGTGAATTCTGTTGTTATTCCATTCTTTATTATTCTGTTGGAATATCCTCTTAGTGCGGATTACGCATGACCTGGTTCAATTCTTTATTATTCTGTTGGAATAACCTGTCTGTGCGGTCTATCACATGCATGGTGAATTCTTCTGTTATTCCATTCTTTATTATTCTGTTAGAATAACCTGTCTATGTGGATTACCACACGTATGGTGAATGATCCTTCGTATTCATTCCTTATTAAATTTGGAAATGATCTGTCTACGTGGATTACCGCATGGCGGGCGAAAATACATTTGCGGTTTCATATATATATATATATTATATTATACTCAGTTGGTTAATGTTTTGGCTTCTATACTCCATGAAATTAGTGGAATATCCTTGATTTTTACGCTTCATTCAGTATCTTTTCATGAAAATATTCTTCAATTGGTCGGCGAATATCCATTTTGTCGGAGAATATTCGTACGACGACACAATCATTGGTGGACCCCACAACAAAATTATTATCGAAATGAGAAAACGACAGAAATATCTTTTTATGAAAATAACGGCAGAAGTTTTACCATTAACGGTTAAATCACCCGGTGATAAAGTACAATAATACGCGTGGTTTCATAGTAGCACACAGTATTGATTATTGATGCTTACGTGAGAAGTCACTCAGTTTTGTTCAATTATTGCTACAGTAATTGTTGCATAGTATCTCACATTATTTGATTCAATTATTGTCGATATTTTATATATTAGTAAATCAATAATTGAGATGACAAGTTATTCTAATTATTATATGCATAATTAATAATGTCTAGAAAGTTCTATCGAGGAAAGGGGTTTAGTCACCTAATTGCGCGTCAATAAGGAGAAATCCTTATAGGAAAGCCCCCTCTTTTCTGGGAACGATCTGGTTGTTAATATTGTGAGTTATAATAATATGAATAAACGTAGTTAAAAATATTGGGGGGATTTTTATGAAGTATTTATTGGACACCCATTTATCCATTTTTCAAAATAATCGGTAAAAAATTTTTTAGTATTTTTTTATAATAAAGGTGGGGCCCACATGTGACTTTGGAAATCTGAATTTGACAGGGGGAAGGGTTACGGGAAAGGATGGGAGTTATATTATTATAATATATATATATATAGGCATGTGTTGGTTATATATATATTATATAAATTTTGTATATATATATATATATATATATAAGCTTTGCCTTTGCCGTAAGGCAAAGGTTATAATTATATATATATAAATATTTTATAAGTTTTGTTTTATTTGATTTTAAATAGAATATATTATATTTTATTTAAAGTTTTTATTTTATTAGAATATTTTATTGCACAGTAATGAATAGTAAAACCAAAATTTTAAAAGTTTCAGACAAATTCGTTCGCCCGTGAATTCGTCGAATATTTACTGTGTAGTCCGTGATTTTCTAAATTCAAATAGTATCCTTTCCATTCTCCTATAAATAGGATGCTTAGTTAGAATTGAATTGTCTAGAAAACAATATTCAAGCTAAAACTCTCAGCTATGTTTTGTCGTATTTTACACGACAGTTGTATTAATTAAGTTTGTTTTTAAGTTATGTACCATGTATCTGGCGACTCAAGATGGGTGATGTATACCTATTTTGGGGGCGTCACAGTTGGTATCAAAGCTTAGGGATGTGATCCATGGCTGAGATGTGAGATAAGAACTAGGAGGGGAAAGACGGGAAATTCCTTCACTAGTATGACCTACCTAAGTTTATTTGGTATTTAATTAGCCGGTCAAAGTATAGGGATAATATGTATGTCAATTAACCCTTGTTTTGTGATAGTATTTAAAAATGACATCCGAGAATGTTTAGAATAGTAATGGAGCACAGGAGACCGTTGAGTCACCACAGATCAATACCCAGGATAATGTGTAACATGAAGGCAACAATCCTCTGGTGAACAACGGCACCGACCAAATGACGAACGACGGTACGTTTAGGAGCTTTTTAGAATTCACGTAACACCAAACGAGAGAGACTCCTATTCATAATGCAGGTGAAAACAATGGCAACCAACGGTTGGTCACCGCTAAGAAGTTCAAGGAGCTGGGACCACCGACGTTTTTAGGAAAGCCAGAACCATTTAAGGTAGAGACGTGGATTACGCAGATTACCAAGATATTTGATGTTTTGGAATGCTCAGAGGAGCAAAAGGTTCCATTCGTCACCTTTATGTTGGTGAAGAAGTAGATCATTGGTGGAAATCTGTAAAATGTACCCAGCCTGAAGCACTCAAAATGTCTTGGGAGAAGTTCCAAGAACTGTTCAACGATAAGTACTTTCCTGAAAGTATTCGTCACATGAAGGAGGTAGAGTTCATCAATCTGGAGTAGAATAATATGACCGTGTCGCAGTACGAAGCCAAGTTTGCCGAGTTGTTGTAGTATCCCCGAAGCCGGGCCCCAAATCGCCGCGGACTCAGTACACTAATTCTTTCACTAATTGCGGAAGATATAAACATAAATTATTTATACAATACATTACACACTATTCCCCAAGGTCGAGTAACCTTAACTTAATACACATTTCATAAAATATCTATTACACAACAATATTTATCAAATACGCTATTACAACTAGCTGCACTTTATATCCCAAGCTAAACTTGGCTTTAATCGTTTCCTGTATCTGAAAGCATTCACCTTATCTGCAATGTTTTATCATGATATAGCAAGGGTGAGCATGAAAGTTGCCCAGCAAGTTTATATACAATAATATAACGATATATCATGATTGAAGAATATGAATAATGGGCTTGCTATAATTCATCAATATAATTGAGAACTAGCACGAACAAATTTCTGACTGAACAAGTATTATACATGAACAAACATTTCTGAACCAACTGGTAATGAAGGTGATCAGCCTTTCATACCTGACTTATACATGCAAGATGTACAGAATATAATTTTTCGTGGCAATCAACAATGATTAACCATAAGCTTGAATAAAACACTCTTATTAGAGTTAAGTACAAGGAAATTTGCCTGAACCGTTGATTACCGCAACACAATTTATAACGCTTTATTCGAAGACCTAATATTAGTAATATAGATCTCCAATATTAGAATAATATCATCACAGTATAATACTGTTATATTTATACACACAGAATAACCTAAACACATAGCACATACCCTATCAGTCTTTATAACACATAAGACTTAGTATCAGGTCAAACTATTTCAGTCTGAGTTAAAACCGACACAATTCTATCATCCCGACGGTCTAGTCAGACTAATATCGAGTTTAAGATCAATTAAACTCTGCTTAAACGCTTAACAATTATCCAGATAATTATCTTAGCAGTCGAAATAATTTTCATAGACTTATAATAATATTCAAATAATTATTATCATTTATCACCATTTTTCAATCATTAAAATCATATTTAAATAAATTAAATACCACATAATTACTTAATCACTAATATTTATTTAATATAAAATATTAATAAAAATCATTACATAATATTATAATATCATTATAATATCACAAAGTATTTTTAATACCTTAAAATCATAATTATATGATTTTCCAACACTTTAATCCATTATCCGATAATTGCTATTAATATTAAAATATTAATATTTTATGCCAAAATATCAAAAGTTATATTTTATAACTTAAAATATTTTTATATCACTTAAATCATTTTTATATAATTGATAAAGCATTAATTCCATTTTTTCTTAATTTATTTAATATATCTATTAAATAAACTAATTATCATTAATATTGATTAATTAATGAATTTCCTCACAAAATATTAAAAGTCATCAAAAATAACTTAAAATATTTTCTTATACCATAATATTATTTTTCATGAATTAAAATCATTTTTAAATAATTTATTTAATTATTATAATTAAATAAATAACTAACATTTATATTCCAAAAATATTAAATATTTTCAAAATATACTCAAAATAGTTAAAAACTATTTTTCAGACTTTAAAATAATTTTTCATAATTTATTTTGTATTTTTAATAATTAAAAACCATTTTTTTTCTAATTTTTAATCATTTTCCGGAAAATAAAAATAAACTGTCGCTAAAGGCCTATAGCGACACTTTCTGTCGCTATAGGTGTTCTTGAGTGTTCTTGAGCTTCATAGTCAGAGTTCGGGTGGGTAGGTTTGACCAAGTTTAAATCATTAATCACAAGGTTTCTGGTCAATCTAAGACATCGATTGTGTAGCTGACATGCAACACTACAATTATCAATTTTTATATAGTTCAAACAACACTTCAACAAAGAAATCTGTGACCTTAAACTTTCTGACAACACTATTTCTTAAAAATTCTGGGTTGATCAGAGTTGAGGTACCTACTTTGGATCTTTCTAGCTTGCAATCTGTGTTAGATTTGTGTGATCTAATGGTCTACACTTGTAGTCGAGATACCAAAGAGAAACTCTAATGCATCAGATCATCTTATCAACATCATATGCTCAAGATCTAACCGGTCAAACGGCCTGCCAGCAACTATTCTTCAAAAATCTGGGAATTTCCCAGATTTCGTCAAAACAGTCGGTCAAAGCACGTTTGACCTCAATTTCCTGCTATTCCAGTTAAGTTCTAAGTGACCTAAAGGCTTTAATGTGTAGTCTACATACCAGAATACAACTAATCAACAACAACTTGGCCAAACAATCAAAGTACATCAAGATCAAAAGCTTCAAAAAGCTTGTCAGGCGATCTGGGTTTCTGGGTTTGCCCAGAATTCCAGAAAACGTGAATGGTCAACGAGTTTTGACTGCTCATAACATTCGATCTAGACATGATATGAGGTTGATTCAAGTCTCAGATTAAAGAACATATACCAGAGAACAGATCTATAACATCAAATACTCCAAACATCAAACACACAGAGATTTAAGAGCCCTGACATTTGAATGTCAGACGACTTTTTCCCAACTTTTCCAGATTTTCTAAAATGCTAGATTCGAGCATCTAGGTGTTATGGATCCATGATCCAACAACCCAGATCTCTAATTGACACCTTATAACACATATTTAACCAACAAATAACAACATTAAACATCAAAATCATAGATTTCGAAATTTAGGGTTCATATACCTATTATGCTTTGATTTTTGATTCTTGATCTCTGATCTTGATCTGGATTATCAAGAAGATTGATTAGAGACTGACATACTTTGTATTTTCGGAGGTTGAGAGATAGAGAGAGTTGTTAGGAACTTGAGAGAAAAATGTCCAACTTTTTAAGACTTTCTCTCTCTAATTCCCTAATATTCTACAAATACAATGCATGTTGCTGATTTTGCTGGATTTTGTAACATGGCTATGCTAAGTTTAGACTAGGGTTGTTCACCAACCCAAAGTATGGCAAGATATGCACTCCACCAATTAAAGAATGTGATATAAGGGTACCTTGGACATTTCCCTTTTATTTCTAGATTTTCCATGTGTTGCAAACCCTTAGGGTTTAGGGTTTAGAGCATTTTAGGGTTTAGGTTTTAATCCTTAACTTTGCAAATTTAATTTCTAATATTTCCGAATTTCGGTTATAAAAATAGAAAATTAATATTTCTAACTTATAATTAGAATTTTTTAATTATATATAAAAAAATTTTAAATCATAAATTCATTCTTGCTAATTAGGATTAGCATTTCATAATTATAATTGCTAATAAAGCAATTAGGGTCAAAATGGTCATTAGGGTTCAAAACCTTTGAATTAGGGTTTCTAATAAAAAAATTAATTTTCTAATTTAGAAATTAAATATTCGTAATTAGATTAGGGTTTTCTAATTACTCATAAATTGAAATAATTAGAATTAGGGTTTCCTAATTAGCATTGCTAATTTTAGCAATTAAATTCACAATTGAGCATTAGGGTTTCTGACGGAACAATTTGGGTTCCAAAAATTGAAAATTAGGGTTTGCTAATTAATTAACCTTTACCTTAATTAGTTGTATAATTAATACCACATTATAATTTCTCCGTTATATTTCCAGATTAGGGTTTCATTTTATCAGAATCTGAAATTAGGGTTTTCAGATCTGGTATTAGGGTTTTCAAACAATCAATTAAGATTTTAGATAATTCATTAGGGTTTTTCCTAATTAATTTAATATTAATGACGTTTAACCTTGTACATACATTGCATTCCCAATCTAGGGTTTTCAATATCCGATTTAGGGTTTCGGATTCCCGGAACTGAAACTAGGGTTTCTAGAACCGATTTCTAGGGTTTCTCATCAGACGTTAGGGTTTTCTAACTGAACGTTGACGTTCTTAAAATATACTTAGGGTTTGACACATATATAATTAATCTGGTCAACCCTTGATCCTTAACCACATTCTGTTCGCATACATAACCATTTTCACCGAACTTAATCACATAAATCCTTAATCCTGAATAATTCACCTATATCCTTCACCGAATTTTGAAATCATCAAAATTTCACCCTAATAATATCAAATGCATGCACTTATTTTCTATCTAGGTCTATTATTTGACCTTAAATCAATCATTTAAGATTTTCATAAATTGTCTAATTTCTCGGGTTGTCACAGTTGTCCCGATTTGCGTCCCACTTAGTTGATAACGAAGAGAGAATGACACGGATATTTCTGCGAGGTTTGAAACCCAATATACATCAATACCTCATTTCTCACAAATTGTGTTTGTATTCAGATGTTGTAAATAAGGCTTAGTTATTGGAACGCGATAACGAGTCAACCCAACCAAGAGAGAGCAGCCGACAAATCGATAATACCAATTGTAATAGTCATCGAAGCGGTGACAACAAACGTGGAGGGAATCAATATGCCAGAAATGGTAACCACTTCGTTGGTAATCATGGCCAGGATAATAGAAAAGGTGAGCTAAGTGAGAACAACTTCAAGAAGAGAAGGTTTAATAATGATGGAAAGACAGTGACACCCATTTCCAAGGAAGAAGAACGACCATCGGTCGTATGTTTCAAATGCGGATAGGAGGGACACATCTGTCCAAACTTTACGCAGCAACCCAAAGCGTGTTTCAATTGCGGAAGAGAAGGTCACCTAGCTCGATTTTGTCGTGTAGTGAAGTCAAGTCCAGCTGGGATAGTGATGCCAAAGGATGTCCCAGACAAGTCACAGTCGGCAGTTTAAGTAAGAGCATTTATCGAGGAACCCGAACGAAGTTATCACGGGTAAGTTAATCATAAACTCTTGCGAAGTTTATAGCTTATTCGATATCAGTTCTACCCATTCTTTTATTTCTCCTACTTGCGCTCAACGTTTAAATTTGACCCCAGTACAAAACCCATTTCTAAAACCCTCAAATATTTCTTCACCCAAAACGAACGTAACATGCGCCAAAGATGTTGGATCGAGCTGTTGAAGATTACGACCATACCATTCAATATCATCGTAAAAGAGCGAACGTGGTAGCTGACGCGTTGAGTAGAAGATCGTATGTAGTTACGAGTGCGACGTTGTTAACATAAAGACTCATTTCATACGACTTACTCTAGAGACCCACGTGATAATGTTAAATATACGATTAGAACACACTTTAATCGATAAAGTTAATGCCACTTAAGCTACAGACTTAGAGCTGAGGAATGTGAAGAAGAAGGTTCAAGAGGGCGTTATTCTAGAAGCAAGAATTGACGAAGAGAGGAAATCTCAACCTTCGATTTAATTGTTCTATTTAAAATCCTCGATCGAGTAGGAACTGTGACCTATAGACTCATTTTAACGCCAAGTATGTTGGGTGATCATAACATTTTTTTTCGTATCTATATTACGTAAATATTTGGGCGACCCAAGCCACATTATTGAAATAGAACCAGACGAGATAACGGAAGATTTAACGTATGAAGAGGTACATGTTAAAATCTTGGATACGAAGAAACATATTTTACGCTCAAAAGTTATACCTTAAGAGTTAGAATCTGACGAGGTATCCTTATCTGTTCGGCATACCAGATACGTACGTAAATTTCAAGGGCGAAATTTTATAAGGAGGGGAGATTGTGAGACCCAGAATTTTATGAATAAAGATTTAATTTTCTCAAAATATTTTTTAATATTATGGTGTGGATTTGATATAATGTTATAGTTGTGGGTAATATTTATAAATTTTGCAAAGTAAACAAGTGGTTATATAATATTCGATTGGTCGGGGAATATCCTTTTTGTCGGGAAATATTCGTATGACGACACAATCATTGGTGGACCCCACAACGGGATTATTGTCTGAATGAGAAAATGACAGAAATATCTTTTTATGAAAATAACGGCAGAAGTTTTACCGTTAATTATTGAATCACCCGGTGATAAAAGTACAGTAATACGCGTTGTTGCGTAGTAGCACACAATATTGATTATTGATGTTTATGTGAGAAGTCACTCAGTTTTGTTTAATTATTGATACAATAATTGCTGCATAGTATCTCACGTTATTTGATTCAGTTATTGTCGATATTTTATATATTAGTAAATCAATAATTGAGATGACAAGTTATTCTAATTATTATATGCATAATTAACAATGTCTAGAAAGTTCTGTCGAGGAAAGGAGGTTGGTCACCTAATTGCGCGCCAATAGGGAGAAATCTTTATAGGAAAATCTCCTCTTTCATGAGAACGATCTGATTGTTAATATTTCGAGTTATAATAATATGAATTAACGTTGTTAAAAATATTGGGGGGATTTTTATGAAGTATTTGTTGGACTCCCATTTACCCAT
Organism: Panax japonicus; assembly: GCA_020205505.1. Lineage (NCBI taxonomy): Eukaryota > Viridiplantae > Streptophyta > Magnoliopsida > Apiales > Araliaceae > Panax > Panax japonicus. Next base: position 43,656,588 of record CM035100.1, read on the forward strand.
TTTTCAATATAATCGGTAGAAATTTTTTTAGTATTTTTTTATAATAAAGGTGGGGCCCACATGTGGCTTTGGCAATCTAAATTTGGCAGGGGGAAAGGTTACGGGAAAGGAAGGGAGTTATATTATTATTATTATAATATATATATATATATATATATATATATATATATATATATATATATGCATGTGTTGGTTATATATATATTATATAAATTTTGTATATATATATATATATATATATATGTAAGATCCCTAACTTTTATGAATAAAGAATAATTTTCTCGAAATATATTTTTTTAATATTATGATGTGGATTTGATATAATGTTATAGTTGTGGGTAATATTTGTAAATTTTGAAAAGTAATCAAGTTGTTATATAATATTCGATTGGTCAGGGAATATTCGTTTTAACAGAGAATATTCGTACGACGACACAATCATTGGTGGACCCCACAACGAAAGTATTGTCGTAGTTAGAAAACGACAGAATTATCTTTTTATAAAAATAACGGCGAAAGTGTTACCGTTAAAACTGTTGAACTACCCGGTAGTAAAAGTACAGTAATACACGTGGTTGTATATTAGCACACGATATTGATTATTGATGCTTATATGAGAAGTCACTCAGTTATACTTAATTATTGCTACAGTAATTACTGCATCATATCTCTCATATTATTGATTCAATTATTGTCACAGTATCATCTACATGGTATTTATTATTATTAAATCAATAATTGAGACGACAAAGTTATTCATATTATTATTTACAATATTGACAATGCCTAGAAGTTCCATCAAGGAGATGTTTGGTCACCTAATTGCGCGTCAATAAGGAGAAATCTTTATTGGAAAGCCCCCTCTTTACTGGGAACGACCTAGTTGTTAAATATTGTGAGTTATAATATTAATGATGAATAAGTTGTGTTGATTAAAGATGAAATTGATAGTTCCATTGTGTTGGGATTATTAGTGTTAGTGGAAAACGACATTTATTTCGATAATAATTGATGTCTGGAGGTTATATTGACCAATCGGGTAATTAATCGGATAAATGAGCAATTAATTGCTATTATTTCACATGCTTATAACTATTTGTTCACATGTGTGTACTATTGATTAACATTCATGTACTATTAGGGGAGGTGGTGCAAAATTGATAATACTTGCATGACTAAATTAAAAATGGAGGTATAGATGAAGGTACTATATTGTAATTAGTTTTTTCACATGATTATACTATTAAGTCACATGAATGAACTATTAATTCACATTATTTACTATTAGGGGAGGTGGTGCAAGTTTGATAATACTTGCAGGACTAAATTAAAAATAAAGAAAATGAGGAAGATATTATACTGTAATATTTTGAGCTCCAAAACGTGCAATTATCGAAACTATATTTTCCTATAAATAGATGCTCATTCTTCCTTCCTTTCTCACCAATTCACTAAAGCTATAGAGCAATTATTATAGAAAGAAATTATAGAGAGAAAGAAGAAGAGAAGTCTGTTACCTCATTGTTCCAGTATCCAGTTTCTTCTAAGGTAAGGGGTATTATTCTTTCGTATTCATGAAGAGGGTTATTTTCTTTCAATACTCGTAAGGGTTGTTATTCTATTTTTTATTATTCTGTTGGAATAACCTGTCTGTGCGGTCTATCGCATGCCTGGTAAATTCTGTTGTTATTCCATTCTTTATTATTATGTTGGAATATCCTGTCTGTGCGGATTACGCATGACCTGGTTCCATTCTTTATTATTCTGTTGGAATATCCTGTCTGTGCGGGTTACGCATGACCTGGTTCCATTCTTTATCATTCTATTAGAATAACATGTCTATGTGGATTACCGCATGCATGTTGAATGATCCTTCATATTCATTCCTTATTAAATTATGGAAATGATCTGTCTACGTGGATTACCGCATGGTGGGCAAAAATCCATTTGCAGTTTCATATATTCTATTATACTTAGTTGATTAAAGTTTTGGCTTCTATACTCCCTGAAATTTGTATAATATCCTAGATATTTGCGCTTTATCCAGTATCTTTTCATGAAAATATTCTTCTGAGCATTCTTGAATTTTATTCCACAAAACAGTATAATGTTGACAATTTGGACGTTATTGATTTCTATTTAAATTAAATTATAAATCTTTAAAAATTTATCCTTGAACTTGTTTTATTGAATTCTTATATCATTGTCGTCATCCTCATGTTTATAATATGTTGAAAGTCATCTGTGGCCTGTAGTGCATAGATGGACTTGGTGTGATTATGACGAGGGATTATTCGATATAATCATGACTATAATGTTACAAATGATGTTGTAAAAGTCCTCATTGGCCCGTAGTGCATTGATGGACAGTGGTTGGCATGATCATGACCATTGATGAATACACGAATATCCTTGGCCCGTAGTGCTTGGGTAATTTGTGGTCGTGATACTAATGAATATCATTAACCGTAGTGCAGGGATGATGTGGTTTATTTATTAAGCTGAGTCTCAGCGATAAAAGTGATGAAAAACCTTTTAAATCATAGAAGATAGTAGATTTTATTCTCTACTTGACTGTAAGACCCCAACTTATTATTAATGAAATTTAATTTTCTGTATTTATTATTTTGAAATAGTAAGGGTTGATTTGATTAATGTGGATAGTTATGGGTAAAATACGCAAATATTTCAAAATAAACAAGTGGTTATAAAATATTCATTGTTGTCGGGAATATTCGTACTGTCGGGGAATATTCGTACGACGGCGCAGCCATGTGTTGGCCCCATAACGAAAAGTGATTGGATGAAGAAAACGACAAATATAAGTTGTTTAAAAATAACGGCGTAGTTGTTACTGTTAATACTGTTAAAATACTCGGTGGTTAAAACACAGTAGCACATGGTATTGAACCAATTATTTATTCTTACGTAAGAAGGCACTACTCAATAATTGTTAAAGTAATTACTGTTCAGTATTTTATTTTATTGATTCAATAATTGCTGTGTTGATATTTTATATTACTGTTGTTTCAATAATTGTCACTACACATTTTTCATTATCGAAGCAATAATTCATATTATCTGAATAGTATTATTAGAAAACATTATTGGCAATGTCTAGAAAGTTTTGTCTAAGGAGAGGTTTGGTCACCTAATTGCGCGCCAGTAAGGAGAGATCCTTATTGGAAAGCCCCCTCTTTCCTGAGAATGGCCTGGTTGCCAGTACTGTGATTCTGTAATATTATTTATGAATAATTAATTATTGATTCATATGATGAGGAAAATATTGATTTTATGTGAATATAGATGGAGAAAATTTTTAATGTGATAATTGTTGAAAATTGAAATTTTATCTTTTTCTGATAAAATAATTCATTTAAATATATTATTATATTTTGATAATATAATAATGGTGATATATGAGTATACGAGGAGGAAGAGTATTTTTGTTGCAATAAATGTTTAAAACATGTTAAACACGTCGGTGGACCCCATTTATTGACTGAAATTTGATTATAGCCTGTAAAATCGCCCGTTTATGAATTTCGGTCAATTTTTGTTTGGAATTTGGAAAAACTTTCTTCTGCAAAGTTGTAGAGAATTGAATTTCCTATAAATAGGGTGCTTAGGTTAGAATTGAAAATCACACCAGAAACTGGATTTTTCTATCTCTATATTATTGAGCGTATTCTTGTGAGTATTTTGAGTATACTTTGAGTATTTCTATACGGTGCAAGTTCAAGTCATAACTTATATTCGGTGTTTCAACTAGAAGTACTGTCTTTCGAGGTAAGGGATAATATTTTTTTAAAATGATATTATTTCTTCTAATATCATTATGCCGAAGTATTGATCTGAACTTTTAATCAAATTTGGAACTTTTTGTGTCGGAGTTACTATTCATGTATACAGCACTATTCACGTATACGACACTATTCACGAATACGGCACTATTTATCGAAAAATGAAAATTTTCCTTTTCGTCTAAAATATCTATCGTGGATACTAGCTTTGATTGTATCCATGTATTGATCATTCTTGAATTTTACACTACTATGATTATTTTTGAGGTATTTTTGGACATGGTTAAAACAAAGTACGAATCCTTAATCCTTAATCCTTGTCATTTTGTTTCACTGGATTCGTTTCTTTAAAAATATTTTTCATCATCCTCAGTCCTAAATGATGATATAATTGAATATCTTTGGCTTGTAGTGCAAAGATGAATGATTTCTGATGAATATCTTTGGTCGTAGTACAAAGATGAACAGGTGTTTAGATGAACATGACCAACTGATGAATATCTTTGGCCTGTAGTGCAAAGATGAATATTTGATTCCAGATATATATTGATTGATGTTACAGGGATAAAAGATAGACGATGAACTTTAAATTCATATATAGAAGATAGTAGTTTGCATTCTCTACTTAACTCTTCTAATGAATTATTATTTTCGTTGCGAATATTGATTTAAAACTTGTTGTCTATTGTATTCTATTAGATTTTTCCCTGTTGAAGACTAACGATAATTTGTTGTATATTATCTTAGTCATAATATTCTTTATTGGGCTAGTTGAGCTCACCCTTTTCCTTTTTGTTCCATTTTTCTTCTAAGGAGATGAGAATGTAGCGAGTACGAGTCGGGGGATGTAATGATGGTTCTAGAGAAAGTTGTTTAGTAGTCCTCACTATTTTTGTAAAATAATGTATCAATAATTATGATGAGGATTTATTTATATGTGGATATTGTCTAGATGGCAATATCTGTATTAAAACTCACAGTTTGTATGTTGTAATAATAAAGTTGTAGTTGTTTCTGTACCACGTATTTGACAACTCAGAATGGGTGATGTATACCTATTTTGGGGGCGTCACATTGACTCTTCTAATGGATTGCTTGTTCCGCTGCAGTTAAACTTGATGTTTGTTATATTTTATCAGTTTAACACTGTTGAAGGCTAACGATAAATTATTCTGCATTATCTTAGTCATAATATTTCTTACTGGGCTAGTTGAGCACACCCTTTCTTTCACTGTTCTCTTCAAGAAATAAAAATATAGCTGGGACGAGTCAGGGAACGGATTGACGGTTCAGATGGTTATTTTAGTAGTCCTCACTATTCTATTAAATAGTGTGACAATAAATGTAATGATGACTCCATTGATTGTGGATATTGTCTAGATGACAATATTCTTATTAAAACTCCTAGATTATGTTTTGTCGTATTTTACACGACTATTGTATAATTAAGTTGTATTTGAATTTTGTACCATGTATTTGACGACTCAAGATGGGTGATGTATACCTATTTTGGGGGCGTCACAGTTGGTATCAAAGTTTAGGGATTTGATCCCTGGCTAAGATGTGAGACAAGAACTAGGAGGAGAGAGACGGGGAATTCCTTCGCTAGTATGACCTACCTAAGTTTATATGGTATTTAATTGGTCGGTCAGAGTATAGGGATAATATGTGACATGTCAATTAACCCTTGTTTTGTGGCAGTATTTGAAAATGACATCCGAGAATGTTCAGAATAGCAATGGAGCACAAGAAACCGTTGAGTCACCAAAGATCAACACCCAAGATAATGTGCATCAAGAAGGCAATAATCCTCAGGTGAGCAACAACACCGAGCAAATGGCGAACGACGGAATGTTTAGGAGCTTTTTACAATTTGTAAAACATTAGGCAAGAGAGACTCCGGTCCAAAATGCTGGTGGAAACACTGGCAACTCTCGGACGGTCACCGCTAAACAGTTCAAGGAGCTGGGACCATCGGAGTTTATTGGAGAGCCAAAACCACTTAAGGCGGAGACGTGGATAAAGCAGATCACCAAGATATTTGATGTCTTGGGATGCTCTGAGGAGCAAAAGGTTCCCTTTGCCACCTTTATGTTGCGAGGAGAAGTAGATTATTGGTGGGAATTGATAAAGCGTACTCAACCTACCGCACTGAAGATGTTTTGGAAGAAGTTCCAAGAACTATTCAATGACAAGTACTTTTTTGAAAGTATTCGTCACATGAAAGAGGTAGAGTTCATCAAGTTGGAGCAGAACAATATGACCGTATCGCAGTACGAAGCTAAGTTTGCCGAGTTGTCCCGGTTTGCGTGTCATTTTATTGACAATGAGGAGAGAATGACGCGGATGTTTCTAAGAGGTTTGAAACCCGAGATACATCAATATCTAATTTCTTATAAACTGTGTTTGTATTTAGATGTTATAAATAGGGCTCATTTATTGGAGCACGATAACGAGTCAACTTAACCAAGATAAAGCAGCCGGCAAAATGATAATACCAGTGGTAGCAGTTATCGAAGCGGTGAGAACAAACGTGGAGGGAATCAACATGCCAAAATTGGTAACCACTTCGATTATAATCATGGCCAAGACAATAAGAATGGACATTTCAAGAAGAGGATATTCAACAATGATGGAAAGACGTCAGCATCAACATCCGTGGTTAAGGAACGAGAACGACCACCTATCATATGCTTCAAATGTAGAGGGGAGGGACATATCATTCCAAACTGTGCACAGCAGTCCAAAACGTGTTACAATTATGGAAGAGAAGGTCACTTAGCTATATTTTGTCATACAGGGAAGCCAAGTCCAGTTGGAATGGTAACACCAAATGTCGTCCTAGACAAGTCAAAACCAGTAGTTCAAGGGAGAGCATTTGTTGTGACCTCCCAGAAAGTAAGGAACCCAAACAATGTCATCACGGATAAGCTAATCATTAACTCTAGCAAAGTATATACCTTATTTGATACCAGTTCTACCCATTCTTTTATTTCTCCTACTTGCGCTCAACGTTTAAATTGACTCCGGAGAAATTAGACTTTGACTTATCTGTTGAAACTCCGTTTGGAGAAACCTTCATTACATCCACTGTTTATAAGTCTTGTTTGGTTCAAATCGGTACCCTCACATTACCTGTCGATCTTATTTCCTTAAAAATACTTGCATTTGAAGTGATTCTAGGGATTGATTGGTTAACTACTCATCATGCTAAAATTGATTATTTTCGTAAGGTTGATAGCTTTCATATTCCTAATCAACCTATTATGCGAAGTCAAGCGACCAAACCATTAAAATCAATCACGGTCATCTCAAGCCATAAAGCTATTCATTTATTGAAAAACGGATGTTAAGCTTTCTTAGCTCATGTCACAAATTTAAACAAAAATATGACAGATTTGAATGATATTTGTATTGTTAATAAATTTCCTGACGTATTCCCCGAAGAACTTCCTGGACTACCCCCGGAGCGTGAAATCGAGTTTGGTATCGACCTTAAACCCGGTACAAAACCCATTTCCAAAGCCCCATATCAAATGGATCCTATTAAACTTCAGGAGTTAAAAACCCAACTACAGGAATTGTTAGACATCGGTTTCATTCGTCCTAGTACGTCTCCTTGGGGTGCTCTTGTTCTATTCGTGAAGAAGAAAGATGGAAGTATGCGACTTTGTATTGATTATCGGGAGTTGAATCATGTCACCATCAAAAATAGGTACCCGTTGCCTCACATTGATGACATATTTAACCACTTGTAAGGAGCCAAATTCTTTTCAAAGATTGATCTTCGTTCCTGATATCATCAGTTGAAGATTAAAACTGATGACATTCCAAAGACTGCTTTCAGAACTCGGTATGGGCATTACGAATTCCTAGTCATGTCTTTTGGATTGACTAATGCTCCTGCTGCCTTCATGGATATGATGAACCAAGTATTCAAGGAATATTTGGATCACTTTGTGGTCGTCTTTATTGATGACATCCTCATTTACTCCAAAAGCCGTGAAGATCATGAGCAACACTTGAGGCTGATACTCCAAAAGCTTTGTGAAAATTAGTTATATGCCAAGTTGAAGAAATGCGAGTTCTGGCTTGAGGAAGTAGCATTCCTTGGGCACGTGATATAAAATCATGGAATATCTGTTGACCCGGCAAAGATTGAAGCAATTCAAAGCTGAGAGCAACCTAAGTCAGTGACTGAAGTACGTAGCTTTCTCGGCTTAGTTGGTTATTATCGGAGATTCGTAGAAGGGTTTTCTCGAATCACTACTCCATTAACTCAGATGACTCGAAAAGATACAAAATTCGGTTGGAGCGAGGAATGTGAGAAGAGTTTTCAAGAACTCAAGAGGAGGCTTATTTCAGCACTTGTTCTGACAATACCATTTGGCTTAGAGGGATTTGTCATCTAAAGGGATGCTTCAGACAAAGGGTTAGGATGTGTTCTCATACAACATTGGAAAGTCATAGCCTATGCCTCACGACAACTCAAAGAATATGAGAGGAATTATCCTACTCATGATCTAAAGTTGGCAGCTGTCGTTTTTGCGCTTAAGATTTGGAGGCATTACCTGTATGGAGAGAAGGTGGAGATCTATACGGATCATAAAAGCCTTAAATATTTCTTCACTCAAAAGGAACTCAACATGTGGCAACAACGATGGATTGAGCTATTGAAAGATTACGATCATACCATTCAATACCATCTTGGAAAAGCGAACGTAGTAGCTGATGCATTGAGTAGAAGATCATATGCGGGTACGAGTGCATTATTGTCAACGCAAAGGCCCATTTTATATGACTTACAAAGGATGGAGATAGAGTTAAAGACTCCAGAGACCCATGTGATGATGGTGAATATACGAGTAGAACTGACTTTAATCGATAAAGTTAAAGATGCTCAAGCTACAGACCTGGAGCTAACGAGTATGAGGAAGAAAATGAAAGAAGGTGTTATTTTGGAAGCAAGAATCGATGAAGAAGGAATACTTCGAGTCAACTCTAGACTTTGTGTTCCTAACGATTTTGACTTAAAGTATAAAATCATGATGGAGGCGCATAACACACCGTTTGCAATCCATCCTGGGAGTACCAAAATGTTTCGTGATCTTTGACATACATTTTGGGGGAGCAATATAAAGAGAGAGATAGCGGGGTTTATCTCAAGGTGTCTAACTTGTCAACGAGTCAAGGCGGAGCATCAAGTGCAAAAAGGTCTATTGCAACCACTTGAAATTCCAGAATGGGAATTAGAAGATAGGATGAGGAGAGACTATCCCCATTTTTTTGTGTAACCTTGTATCAATTCCGAGAACGAAATTTTTACAAGGGGGAGAGGATGTAATAACCGTAAATTTTATGATTTAATATTAATATTTATATAAATAGAGCCTGTGATTATTTATTTTATAAATGCTTGCATGGCATAAGGTGAGTAACTTAATTGAATTAATTGAACTTTTAATAATTGATAAGATGTGGAGAATTATGATAGGTTTATGAAATGTCTTGTGTGTCAAAATGATGGAATCAGTGAGGAATAAATTAAAGAAGGAATGCATTACTAAGTAATAGATGACAATATAAGATGTGGTATATAATTAATTTGTTTAATTATACCAGAGTAATAATAAATCATTGAATTGGTTTGAAAGATTGTCTGGATGGACTAAATCTTTTATTATTATTAAGTGAGTAACTTAAATTATGTGAAATAACCCAACTAATTAATAATTATTAAGCTGGTGTATAATTTAGTGTTATCGGGTAAATTAAATTAATTAATTTGCTGCCATAATAATTAAGTATTACATGTTTATAATCCAAATCATAAATTGGGAGTCTAGCCCAATAAATTAATTGATGGACTTTTGAGTTAGCCCAAATAAACTTGGGTTATTTAAAATCCAATTCGGAATCCAACATAATAGTTAACTGATGGTACAAGGTGTTGGTTAAATAAAATGTGGCGTGGGACAATGGGCCCGACCGACTAGCCCATTGTCTATATCTGAGATCTATTCTCTTGTCCCCAAATTAAGGGTCACCAAGTACAAGGAACAATAGCCTAAACTATCTTTATGCAAACTTTCAAGCTGCTAATCCTAGGCATGCATGGCTAGCTAAGTGGCTGGTATGGAGTGGTTAAACAACTCCTTAAGTAACCATTATTCATTTCTATTGCACCATGAATCCCAACATTGTGTAAAGCAAGTGTCTAGTCCATGCTTTTCTCTTTAAATACAAGCCACCATAGCAGTCTGTTATAGTGATAAGAGTGTTAGAGAAATCTGAGTAAAGAATTCTTAGTTGCTAAGCATTACCAAATCAGTGTGTGAGATATCAAGGTTAAAGCTCGAGAAGGAATAATTTCTACTTCGTTCTTAACTTGAGTCTTCTTTGATTCTCGGTTTTCCTAAATTAATAGTTCAAGTATGATGAATTAGCATGATATAGGGTGTTTGGAAAGTTTACTTTCGTGCATGAATATGTTAATAATTGCCTGGAATCAAGTTGTGGCTACTCTGCAAAATAAAGCATGTTCACTGCTTCTGAACTCCATGGGGTGTAGCTGCACCGTACTTAGGAACCAGCTGATGGGTTCGGTCGTTTTTACACCATGTATTAAGAAATTCCCTTAGGTTGTATGCATATAGTAAAGTCTTAATGAAATTAACCCGACGAACTTAGACCTTGTCGAAATAGTGTAGACCGAAGTCTCTGAAAGAGCCGACTTCGAAGATGTCTTCGGACAAAGCGTGTTATCTTCGGCTTCGGACATGGCCAGATGTCTTCGGCTTCGGATATGGCCAGATGTCTTCGGATTCGGACATGGCCAGACGTCTTAGGCTTCGGACATGGTGAGATGTCTTGGGACTCAGAGATAGCATCATAACTTGATATAAGGATGGATTAATAAATATTCCTATACTGCTATAAATTATTATTACATGAATGAGTTTTAAGTAGAGAATTTTAATAACTTTGGGAAAATAAATCTAATACCTGCAAATATGCGTAGAAAAGGGTCGGTGGGATTAATAGATGTTATGGTCTACTTAAAGCAATGAACCTCTTGGAACTACGAAGAAGAAAGATTATGAATAAACTAGCAGTGGTCAAAAGTATGAGCATGTTAGTGTACAACTATGAGTTTTGATGGGTGCAGTAGTATATATAGATAGAAAAAAAATGTGTTATGTGTATATGTTGTTTATATATGTATATCAAGTGTGTTTGGCTAATGAATACCTATACTTACATAAATAGGCCAAACATAGTCCATTGAGGTGATTTTCACTATAAGTAGTAATCAACGCTAAAGGCAAGTTCTCTAACCTCACTCAAATTTACATTGAGCAAGTATCCGAACACTATTATTATTGTGTTGCAAGTTCCTTAATTCTCACACTGTATTCATTTGAATTGTTGTCATATCAATCATATTTTTATCAAGTAAATATCTGTTTCTATTCGAAAATCATTTGTATACCTTGACGTTGTTGCAAGCATTGGACTTATCGTTCTTAAATGCATTATAAAAATTGTCTAAGCCTTTGATTCGACTAGACTATTATTATGTGTTAAAAAGCTATCCAAACCGATTGACTTGGTGTGAACTATCGTAAATCTACTGAGATGAACAACCCTCATTGAAGGGGAAATTATATATTGTCGGGTAACCAACATGCGCACATGAGTATGATTAAATATTATGCATAACGTAGGGCACTTTAGGCTGATCACCTGTTGTACTCGTTTATATTAGATTACAGTGTAATACTGTTAATTATAGTAAGAGTTCTTAGTCCTTGGAGACTGCTCAGTGCTCATTCATGTTGAACCTTGAAATGAATAAATCCTGAAATTTTGTTGATATCCTTCAGTCTATAGCGACACCTATTCAATACTCTTGATATTTCTTGATATCCTTGAACTACCAATTATTATTATACCCTTGAAAGATTTAAATGCTATAACTGCTTATCCTTCTGGCTATATTACTTGCTGGGCAAACTTGTTGCTCATTCTTGCTTCCTAAAACATTACAATTAAGGCAGAGCAAGGCGGTACTTCAGGACAGGACAAGGGAAAGGGAAAGGGTAAGGCGACAGAATAACTTAGTCCTTAAGACTAGAAGTATTATTATTATTGTTATGCTTGTTATGATGTATTCAAAAATGATTAAGTTATGTTTAAGTTAATCACTGAATTGTCGTAGTAATGGTTACGGTACCTTGGGACGCGAATATTTATATTATATCAATGTAAATTATTCTATTATTTCCGTTGTTAATTATTTAGTAAGATATTCGTAGTTGCACGTGATGCACCGAATTCGAGATATGGGTGACCGAATTTTGGGGGCGTTCCAAGAACTAGGAGGGGAGAGACGGGAAATTCCTTCGCTAGTATGACCTACTTAAGTTTATTTTGGATTTTATTGGTCGGTCAGAGTATAGGTATAATATGTGACATGTCAATTAACCCTTGTTTTGTGGCAGTGTTTGAAAATGGCATCTGAAAATGTTGAGATCAACAATGAAGCACATGAGACCGTTGAGTCACCAACGATCAATACCCAGGATAATGTGCAATAGGAAGACAATAATCCTCAGGTAAACAACAACACCGATCAAATGATGAACGATGGGATGTTCAGAGGCTTTATGCAATTCATGCAATATCAGGCGAGAGCAGCTTGTGTTCAAAATGCAGGTGGAAACACTAGCAATGCACAGATGGTCACCGCTAAGCAATTCAAGGAGTTGGGACCATCAGAGTTTTGGGGAAAGCCAGAACCACTTAAGGCGGAGACGTGGATAAAGCAGATCACCAAGATATTTGAAGTCTTGGGATGCTCTGAGGAGCAAAAGGTTCCTTTTGCCGCCTTTATGTTGAGAGGAGAGGTAGATTACTAGTGGGAATCAGTAAAACGTACTCAGCCTGCCACAATCAAAATATCTTGGGAGAAGTTCCAAGAGCTGTTCAACGACAAGTACTTTTCCAAAAGTATTCGTCACATAAAGGAGGTGGAGTTTATCAAGTTGGAGAAAAATAATATGACCGTGTCACAGTACGAAGCTAAGTTTGCTGAGTTGTCCCGGTTTGCGCCCCACTTGGTTGATAATGAGGAGAGAATGACACGGATGTTTCTAAGATGTTTGAAACCCGAGATACGTCAATACTTAATTTCTCACAAACTGTGTTTGTATTCAGATGTTGTAAATAAGGCTTAGTTATTGGAACGTGATAATGAGTAAATCCAACCAAGATATAGCAGCCGGCAAAGCGATACTACCAGTGGTAGCCGTTATAGAAGCAGTGACAACAAACGTGGAGGGAATCAACATGCCAGAAATGGTAACCACTCCGGTGCTAATCATGGCCAAGATAATAGAAGTGGAAATTTCAAGAAGAGGAGATTTAATAAAGATGGAAAGACGTCAGTACCAACACCTGTTGTTAAGGAAGGAGAATGACCGTTGGTCGTATGTTACAAATACGGAGGGGAGGGACACATAAATCCAAACTGTTGGGGTTTCAGCACAGAAACGCACAGCGAAAATAAAATTTTTAAAGCAATTTCTGAAACCCTAAAACAGGATCCATTCGAAAAATTCAATTAATTCAGAGGTTAGAAATTATACCGAATAAGAAACTGAAATTGATACGATCGAATCTCCAACGCAATCCACGAATTAAGAAACTAGAATTGATACGATTGAATCTCCAACGCAATCTAAACGAGCTGCGTCTCTACGGTATCCACACGAACGCTCCGCGAATCGTCTTACGATCTGCAGAAGAAGGAATCGCGGTACTAGCCACCAAGGATGAGGATTTTCGAAGCTGTTTTCTCTAGTCTTTCTCTAAGAGCGGCTAGGGTTTTGTATTTTGACGTAAAACCTAAAGTGACTGATATATATCATATATATAGCAGTTAGGAGGATTTAATCAGAAACCTAATATTATTAAAATTCGAATTTATATATAGCTTAATTAAGTCTTACTTAATTAATATACCTATATATAAATTATCCTATTAATTTAAATTCATAATTTAAAATTCTATCAATCATATTGACATATTTAAATCTTTATAATTTAAATTAATTTCCTTTTAATTATGTTCTTTGTGTGTGACCCTATAGGTTATTATTACGTTGGCAATAATTTAAAATCATATTATAAAATTATAAATAGTGAGCGGCATCTAGTAATGCATCACTGCTACCTAAGTAATGTAGCATCCCCGAATCCGGGCCCCGAATCGCCTCGGATCCGGTACACTAATTCTTTCACTATATGCGGAAGATATAAACATAAGTTGTTTATACAATACATTACACACTATTACCCAAAATCGAGTAACCTTAACTTATTACACATTTCCTAAAATATCGATTACACAACAATATTGATCATATACATAATTACAAACTAACTGCACTTTATATCCCAAGCTGTACTTAGCTTTAATCGTTTCCTGTATACGACGCATTTGCTTTACCTGCAATGTTTTATCATGATATAGCAAGGGTGAGCATGAAAGTTGCCCAACAAGTTTATTTACAATAATTTAACGATATATCATGATTGAAGAGTATGAATAATTGGTTGGCTATAATTCAACAATATGATTGTGAACTAGCAGGAACAAAATTTTGACTGAACAAGTATTTTACATGAACAAACATTTCTGAACCAACTGGTAATGAAGGTGATCAGCCTTTCATACCTGACTTATACATGCAAGATGTACAGAGTACAAATTTCATGGCAATCAGTAATGATTAACCATAAGCTTGAATAAACTACTCTTATTAGAGTTAAGTACAAGAAAACTTGCCTGAACCGTTGATTACCGCACGCAATTTAATAACGCTTTTATCCCGAAGACCTAATATTAATAATATAGATCTCCAATAATTAGAATAATATCATCACAGTATAATACTGTTATATATATACACACAGAATAACCTAAACACATTATCACATAACCCTATTAGTCTTTACAGCACATACGACCTAATATTAAGTCAGACTATTTAAGTCTGAGTTGAAATCAACACCATTCTATCATCCCGACAGTCTAGTCGGACTTTTATCGAGTTTAAGTTCAATTAAACTCTGACTAAGCACTTAACCTTTATCACAATTAATTTCTAACCAGACAAATCATTTTTTCTAGGCTCGTAATAATTTTCGAATAATTATTACCATTTATCACCATTTTTAAATCCTTAATACCGTATTTAAATGATTTAAATACAACATAATACCTTAATCATTAATATTTATTTATTATAAAATATTAATGAAAATTATTACATAATATTATAATATAATTATAATATCACAAAGTATTTTTAATACTTTAAAATCATAATTATATGATTTTTAAACACTTAATTCCATTATCCAATAATTGCTATTAATATTAAAATATTAATATTTTCATGCCAAAATATCAAAAGTTATATTTTATAACTTAAAATATTTTTATAACACTTAAATCATTTTTATATGATTTTAAAATCATTAATTCCATTTTTTCTTAATTTATTTAATATATCTATTAAATAAACTAATTATCATTAATATTTATTAATTAATGAATTTCATCTCAAAATATCAAAAGTTATCAAAAACAACTTAAAATATTTTTTTTATCATAATATTATTTTTCATGATTTTTCATGAATTAAAAACTATTTTTAAATAATTTATTTAATATTGTAATTAAATAAATAAATACCATTTACATTCCAAAAATACTAAATATTTTTGAAATACACTCAAAATAGTTAAAAACTATTTTTCAGACTTTAATATAATTTTTCATAATTTATTTTGTATTTTTAATAATTAAAAACCAATTTTTTCTATTTTTAAATTAATTTCCGGAAATTAATATAAATAAACCGTCGCTAAAGGCCTATAGCGACACTTATCTGTCGCTATAGGTGTTCTTGAGTGTTCTTGGTGTTCTTGACAGAATTCGGGGTACCTAGTTTGACCGGAAATTAAACCGTGTTCTGATCGATTTCTGGGATTGTGATTGATTTCATGTTGTAGTATTTATGTAATACTACAATTACCAACTTGTTTCATGGCCAAACTACATCATATGAGCGAGATCTAGGCTCTCAAAATGTCTGACATCGCTGTTCTTCATTTTCTGGGTTTTCCAGAAAATGAAGAACAGACGAGGGTTCAATTTTAAATCCTTGTATCTTTCATTCTAGGCTTTGTTTCCGTGATAAAAAGGTTCAGTCTTGTAGTACGTATGACAGTGTATAATATCATAACATAAAATTAGTCTAACAACATCAAATGTTCACGATTTACAATGGTCAAAGTAAGGGTCAGAAACCGGGTATTGAATTTTCTGGGTTTTCCAGAAAATTCTTAAGGCTGATCGGTCAACGCTATTTGACCAACACTATACTCGATCCTGATCATGATTTGGTGGGTATGAGGACTTATATCTATATTTAACATGGCAAGGTACAAGTAACAACCAACAATTGGACCAAAACATTAACGATAATCAAAAATCAGAAGCCTCAAATATCTTGTCAGACCATCTCTGGAAAATCTGGGTTACCCAGAAATGTTTTCCGTGAACGGTCAACGCTGTTTGACCGAGCATAACCGACGATCTAGACTTAATCCGACCATGATTCCAATTTTATATCACAGTACTCATGACATAGAACATATTTATAACATTAAACAACAAATATCAAAAACAGATAAGGATTTATGGCGTCTGACATTAGGCTGTCAGTCGATATTTTTCCAGTTTTTCCAGATTTGTAAAAATGCTTGATTCGTGCATCTAAGTGTTATAGATCCTTAATCTATCAACCCAGATCACTTATAGATACCATATTACATAACTTTGCACAATCAATTGCAACTTTTAACCTCGGATTGAAGGATTTCCAAAAATTAGAGAAATTATACCTTTTTGCTTTGATTTCTCAATTCTGCCTTCTGATCTGATTATGATGAACGTGGGGCTGTGTTTTGGAACTGGTCTAGCTTAGATTTTCGTTGGTTTGAGAGAGAGTAGGAGTTGGTAGGAGAAAAAATTGAATTGGTCAAGTTTGGTGCATTTTCTCTCTCTAAATTCTATTTATATAATTGCTTGATTCAATGTATGTGTGATGTAGCTGAGATTGCTGGAGCTTTGCTGGTCATTTTGTCAAATGCTAGGGCTACATTTAGGTTTAGGGTTGGTAAACAACTCTTGATTTTGCAAGATTTCCAAGCAACTATAAAATAATACAAAGAGGGGCATTTATGTCCATTCCATTTTTTTCTAGATTTTGCATTTGATGATACCCTTAGGGTTTAGGGTTTGTACAATTTAGGGTTTAGGTTTTAACCCTTAACTTTGCAAGAATTTAATTTCTACAATTTCCGAATTTTCGATTATAGAAAATTAGAAAATTAACATCTTTAACTTATAATTAGAATTTACTAATTATATAATAAATTTCTTAATCATACAAAAATCTTGTTAATTAGGATTAATAATTCCTAATTATAATTGCCAATTACGCAATTAACATCAAAATTACAGATTAGGGTTCAAAACCACATTTTAGGGTTTTAAATAGAAAAACTAAATTTTTCTCATTTATAAATTAAATCTCGTAATTAGATTAGGGTTTTCTAATTACTCATAAATTAAAATAATTAGGATTAGGGTTTCCTAATTATCATTGCTAATTTTAGCAATTAATTTCACCACTGAACAATTAGGGTTTCTGACGGAACAATTAGGGTTCCTAAACTTGGAAATTAGGGTTTGTTAATTAATTAACATTTACCCTAGTTAATACTTAATTAATAGCAATAGAGCATTATAATTCTCCATAAATTTCCCAGATTAGGGCTTAACTTTAACAGAATCTGCAACTAGGGTTTTCAGATCTGGCATTAGGGTTTTGTAATCAATTTGTTAAGTTTAACCCTAATTAATCTTTTAACTATTTACACTTATGCCATTAAGTTCCCGATTTAGGGTTTCATACTCCGAATTAGGGTTTCGGATTCCCGGAACTGAAACTAGGGTTTCCAGAACCGACTGCTAGGGTTTCTTATTAATCGTTAGGGTTTTCTAACCGAACGTTGTCGTTCTTAATATATTCTTAGGGTTTCTTAATATATTCCTAATTATAATTGCCAATTACGCAATTAACGTCAAAATTACAGATTAGGGTTTAAAACCACATTTTAGGGTTTTAAATAGAAAAACTAAAATTTTCTCATTTATAAATTAAATCTCGTAATTAGATTAGGGTTTTCTAATCACTCATAAATTAAAATAATTAGGATTAGGGTTTCCTAATTATCATTGCTAATTTTAGCAATTAATTTCACCACTGAACAATTAGGGTTTCTGACGGAACAATTAGGGTTCCTAAACTTGGAAATTAGGGTTTGTTAATTAATTAACATTTACCCTAGTTAATACTTAATTAATAGCAATAGAGCATTATAATTCTCCATAAATTTCCCAGATTAGGGCTTAACTTTAACAGAATCTGCAACTAGGGTTTTCAGATCTGGCATTAGGGTTTTGTAATCAATTTGTTAAGTTTAACCCTAATTAATCTTTTAACTATTTACACTTATGCCATTAAGTTCCCGATTTAGGGTTTCATACTCCGAATTAGGGTTTCGGATTCCCGGAACTGAAACTAGGGTTTCCAGAACCGACTGCTAGGGTTTCTTATTAATCGTTAGGGTTTTCTAACCGAACATTGTCGTTCTTAATATATTCTTAGGGTTTCTTAATATATTCCTAATTATAATTGCCAATTACGCAATTAACGTCAAAATTACAGATTAGGGTTTAAAACCACATTTTAGGGTTTTAAATAGAAAAACTAAAATTTTCTCATTTATAAATTAAATCTCGTAATTAGATTAGGGTTTTCTAATCACTCATAAATTAAAATAATTAGGATTAGGGTTTCCTAATTATCATTGCTAATTTTAGCAATTAATTTCACCACTGAACAATTAGGGTTTCTAACGGAACAATTAGGGTTCCTAAACTTGGAAATTAGGGTTTGTTAATTAATTAACATTTACCCTAGTTAATACTTAATTAATAGCAATAGAGCATTATAATTCTCCATAAATTTCCCAGATTAGGGCTTAACTTTAACAGAATCTGCAACTAGGGTTTTCAGATCTGGCATTAGGGTTTTGTAATCAATTTGTTAAGTTTAACCCTAATTAATCTTTTAACTATTTACACTTATGCCATTAAGTTCCCGATTTAGGGTTTCATACTCCGAATTAGGGTTTCGGATTCCCGGAACTGAAACTAGGGTTTCCAGAACCGACTGCTAGGGTTTCTTATTAATCGTTAGGGTTTTCTAACCGAACATTGTCGTTCTTAATATATTCTTAGGGTTTGTTACAGATATAATTTATCTGGTCAACCCTTTACCCTTAACCACATTCTGAACACATCATTAATCATATCCACAGAACTTATTTACATAAATAATTAATCCTGAATAATTCACCTATATCATTCACTGAATTTTGAAATCCTCAAAATTCCATCCCAATAACCTTAAACGCATACACTTATTTTCTGTCTAGGTCTAATATTTGACCTTAAATCAATCATTTAAGATTTTACTAAATTGTCTAAATTTTCGGGTTGTCACATTCACCCCTCCTTCTAAGAATTTCGTCCCCGAAATTCACCTTACTCCTTACACCTTTGCACCTTACACCTTTTATACAGAGCGATCACACAAGATCTTAAACTTATTTTCTCGGGTACCTATCAAAGATACTCAAACTTCTCGGGTATCTATCAAAGATACGCAAATTCTCTGGTATCTATTAAAGATACGCAAATTCTCGGGTATCTATTAAAGATACGCAAATTCTCGGGTACCTATTAAAGATACGCAAATTCTCGGGTATCTATTAAAGATACGCAAATTCTCGGGTATCTATTAAAGATACGCAAATTCTCGGGTATCTATTAAAGATACGCAAATTTTCGAGTATCTATTAAAGATACTCAAAATTTATTAAAGATACTCAAAACGCGTGCAAAGGTCAAATTCCCACCCAATAAAATATTCCCTTTTTTATATAAAAGGTTGTTCTTCTCAGTCTTGGAATCAATATTTTGATTTTACAACGAAATACTATGATTTCAAATTCTATTTGCTTCTCTTCTCTTCTCTAACCTATCAAGTTTTCATTCTCGATCTAGCCGAAATAACTGGCAATGATCTATCAATAATTCTTTTCTCTTATCTCTCCATTTATTTCTATAATCCTCAATTCTCCATTCACAACTATACCCAGTTCATAAAACCACACTTATGAGTTCATAGCCTGGCCACAATTATATGAGTTTACAAACTGACCCCAGTCTGACCTTTGGCGTCCCTTCGCTGAGGGGCTCATAAACATTTCATATAACTATGAGTCAAGAATGTCACATAAGTATGAGTTCTAAGAACTCGTACTTAATTCGATATTCTCTACCTATGACCTGTTATCTATATATAATAACTAGCGTGACACAACATTTCAATTCTTACCAATGCCACCAACCAAGTAGTTTTTACACCAAGTACAATTCCCCTCCCATACGAGAAATCATACAACTCTGTTGCTGGCACGAGTCCTCATTGAAATCCCCACCTAATACTAACTCCACACTTACTCCATACGAATTTTATTTAATCCGTATTTACAATTCATAACTCTTTTATGAGTTTTCATAGTACCATTTCATAGTACAACTAATACACAACATATTGCTGTAAACTTTTCAATCATTAGATTGATCCTTTTCCCACATCATAACCTTATCAGATCACGGGGTGATCTTATCGTATATATTACGATTCATTTCTATGCCTTGATCGTTTTCAATCATCAGATTAATTCTTTCTAGCTGTCATAACCCTTACCAGATCACGGGGTGATCTTATCGTATATATTACAATTCAATTCTATGACTTGATCGTTTTGTTTTACGATCTTCTATTCCTGCACTTTCAGTCTTTTAGACTCAATCTATTCATCGTTACTGTTCAACTTTATTATCAGAGTTAGGGAACTCTGTGCTTTACACCCGCCGAGATTCATCTTTGAATCTTATCGACCAACTAACTCTATGTGAGTTAGTCTTACCCTAATCACTGCGGTTATTGGTCTCAGGTATTCCTACCTAAGCTTCATAACCAACAGCTCTGATACCAACTGTAGCATCCCCGAATCCGGGCCCCGAATCGCCTCGGATCCGGTACACTAATTCTTTCACTATATGCGGAAGATATAAACATAAGTTGTTTATACAATACATTACACACTATTACCCAAAATCGAGTAACCTTAACTTATTACACATTTCCTAAAATATCGATTACACAACAATATTGATCATATACATAATTACAAACTAACTGCACTTTATATCCCAAGCTGTACTTAGCTTTAATCGTTTCCTGTATACGACGCATTTGCTTTACCTGCAATGTTTTATCATGATATAGCAAGGGTGAGCATGAAAGTTGCCCAGCAAGTTTATTTACAACAATTTAACGATATATCATGATTGAAGAGTATGAATAATTGGTTGGCTATAATTCAACAATATGATTGTGAACTAGTAGGAACAAAATTTTGACTGAACAAGTATTTTACACGAACAAACATTTCTGAACCAACTGGTAATGAAGGTGATCAGCCTTTCATACCTGACTTATACATGCAAGATGTACAGAGTACAAATTTCATGGCAATCAGTAATGATTAACCATAAGCTTGAATAAACTACTCTTATTAGAGTTAAGTACAAGAAAACTTGCCTGAACCGTTGATTACCGCACGCAATTTAATAACGCTTTTATCCTAAAGACCTAATATTAATAATATAGATCTCCAATAATTAGAATAATATCATCACAGTATAATACTGTTATATATATACACACAGAATAACCTAAACACATTACCACATAACCCTATTAGTCTTTACAGCACATACGACCTAATATTAAGTCAAACTATTTAAGTCTGAGTTGAAATCGACACCATTCTATCATCCCGACAGTCTAGTCGGACTTTTATCGAGTTTAAGTTCAATTAAACTCTGACTAAGCACTTAACCTTTATCACAATTAATTTCTAACCAGACAAATCATTTTTTCTAGGCTCGTAATAATTTTCGGATAATTATTACCATTTATCACCATTTTTAAATCCTTAATACCGTATTTAAATGAATTAAATACAACATAATACCTTAATCATTAATATTTATTTATTATAAAATATTAATAAAAATCATTACATAATATTATAATATAATTATAATATCACAAAGTATTTTTAATACTTTAAAATCATAATTATATGATTTTTAAACACTTAATTCCATTATCCAATAATTGCTATTAATATTAAAATATTAATATTTTCATGCCAAAATATCAAAAGTTATATTTTATAACTTAAAATATTTTTATAACACTTAAATCATTTTTATATGATTTTAAAATCATTAATTCCATTTTTCCTTAATTTATTTAATATATCTATTAAATAAACTAATTATCATTAATATTTATTAATTAATGAATTTCATCTCAAAATATCAAAAGTTATCAAAAACAACTTAAAATATTTTTTTTATCATAATATTATTTTTCATGATTTTTCATGAATTAAAAACTTTTTTTAAATAATTTATTTAATATTGTAATTAAATAAATAAATACCATTTACATTCCAAAAATACTAAATATTTTTGAAATACACTCAAAATAGTTAAAAACTATTTTTTAGACTTTAATATAATTTTTCATAATTTATTTTGTATTTTTAATAATTAAAAACCAATTTTTTCTATTTTTAAATTAATTTCCGGAAATTAATATAAATAAACCGTCGCTAAAGGCCTATAGCGACACTTATCTGTCGCTATAGGTGTTCTTGAGTGTTCTTGGTGTTCTTGACAGAATTCGGGGTACCTAGTTTGACCGGAAATTAAACCGTGTTCTGATCGGTTTCTGGGACTGTGATTGATTTCATGTTGTAGTATTTATGTAATACTACAATTACCAACTTGTTTCATGGCCAAAATACATCATATGAGCGAGATCTAGGCTCTCAAAATGTCTGACATCGCTGTTCTTCATTTTCTGGGTTTTCCAGAAAATGAAGAACAGACGAGGGTTCAATTTTAAATCCTTGTATCTTTCATTCTAGGCTTTGTTTCCGTGATAAAAAGGTTCAGTCTTGTAGTACGTATGACAGTGTATAATATCATAACATAAAATTAGTCTAACAACATCAAATGTTCACGATTTACAATGGTCAAAGTAAGGGTCAGAAACCGGGTATTGAATTTTCTGGGTTTTCCAGAAAATTCTTAAGGCTGATCGGTCAACGCTATTTGACCAACACTATACTCGATCCTGATCATGATTTGGTGGGTATGAGGACTTATATCTATAGTTAACATGGCAAGGTACAAGTAACAACCAACAATTGGACCAAAACATTAACGATAATCAAAAATTAGAAGCCTCAAATATCTTGTCAGACCATCTCTGGAAAATCTGGGTTACCCAGAAATGTTTTCCGTGAACGGTCAACGCTGTTTGACCGAGCATAACCGACGATCTAGACTTAATCCGACCATGATTCCAATTTTAGATCACAGTACTCATAACATAGAACATATTTATAACATTAAACAACAAATATCAAAAACAGATAAGGATTTATGGCGTCTGACATTAGGCTGTCAGTCGATATTTTTCCAGTTTTTCCAGATTTGTAAAAATGCTTGATTCGTGCATCTAAGTGTTATAGATCCTTAATCTATCAACCCAGATCACTTATAGACACCATATTACATAACTTTGCACAATTAATTGCAACTTTTAACCTCGGATTGAAGGATTTCCAAAAATTAGAGAAATTATACCTTTTTGCTTTGATTTCTCAATTCTGCCTTCTGATCTGATTATGATGAGCGTGGGGCTGTGTTTTGGAACTGGTCTAGCTTAGATTTTCGTTGGTTTGAGAGAGAGTAGGAGTTGGTAGGAGAAAAAATTGAATTGGCCAAGTTTGGTGCATTTTCTCTCTCTAAATTCTATTTATATAATTGCTTGATTTAATGTATGTGTGATGTAGCTGAGATTGCTGGAGCTTTGCTGGTCATTTTGTCAAATGCTAGGGCTACATTTAGGTTTAGGGTTGGTAAACAACTCTTGATTTTGCAAGATTTCCAAGCAACCATAAAATAATACAAAGAGGGGCATTTATGTCCATTCCATTTTTTTCTAGATTTTGCATTTGATGATACCCTTAGGGTTTAGGGTTTGTACAATTTAGGGTTTAGGTTTTAACCCTTAACTTTGCAAGAATTTAATTTCTACAATTTTCGAATTTTCGATTATAGAAAATTAGAAAATTAACATCTTTAACTTATAATTAGAATTTACTAATTATATAATAAATTTCTTAATCATACAAAAATCTTGTTAATTAGGATTAATAATTCCTAATTATAATTGCCAATTACGCAATTAACGTCAAAATTACAGATTAGGGTTCAAAACCACATTTTAGGGTTTTAAATAGAAAAACTAAATTTTTCTCATTTATAAATTAAATCTCGTAATTAGATTAGGGTTTTCTAATTACTCATAAATTAAAATAATTAGGATTAGGGTTTTCTAATTATCATTGCTAATTTTAGCAATTAATTTCACCACTGAACAATTAGGGTTTCTGACGGAACAATTAGGGTTCCTAAACTTGGAAATTAGGGTTTGTTAATTAATTAACATTTACCCTAGTTAATACTTAATTAATAGCAATAGAGCATTATAATTCTCCATAAATTTCCCAGATTAGGGCTTAACTTTAACAGAATCTGCAACTAGGGTTTTCAGATCTGGCATTAGGGTTTTGTAATCAATTTGTTAAGTTTAACCCTAATTAATCTTTTAACTATTTACACTTATGCCATTAAGTTCCCGATTTAGGGTTTCATACTCCGAATTAGGGTTTCGGATTCCCGGAACTGAAACTAGGGTTTCCAGAACCGACTGCTAGGGTTTCTTATTAATCGTTAGGGTTTTCTAACCGAACGTTGTCGTTCTTAATATATTCTTAGGGTTTGTTACAGATATAATTTATCTGGTCAACCCTTGACCCTTAACCACATTCTGAACACATCATTAATCATATCCACAGAACTTATTTACATAAACAATTAATCCTGAATAATTCACCTATATCATTCACTGAATTTTGAAATCCTCAAAATTCCATCCCAATAACCTTAAACGCATACACTTATTTTCTGTCTAGGTCTAATATTTGACCTTAAATCAATCATTTAAGATTTTACTAAATTGTCTAAATTTTCGGGTTGTCACAAGTAATAATAAGATCGATGATTTGATGCAACCTTTTCGTGACCAATGTTTCAATGTAATTTAATCATTTTAACCTTAATATCCTAGATTAA
Source organism: Panax japonicus (assembly GCA_020205505.1). Lineage (NCBI taxonomy): Eukaryota > Viridiplantae > Streptophyta > Magnoliopsida > Apiales > Araliaceae > Panax > Panax japonicus. The sequence continues at coordinate 43,681,953 of CM035100.1, forward strand.
ACTCGAGTCATGGAATGTATCATACTCTTCATAATTTAATCTGAGTTTTCTTGATCAATGAGTAGACTATATGAAACAAATCACTATTTGAGCATGGCCATGCATTTCATAGTCCTACTCAATCAAGAGGCCTATAGATATCACCCATAATATATAGGATGGTTAAATTCCATCTAGATCACTCATATTTCTCACACGATTCATGATGAACCCAATAATCACCTTTATAGTCCACCCTATTAAAGGTGACATTTGATGATATCAAAGTACATAAATTCTCGTGTAATAATATAGCGATTTCAGGTCAGAGGACCATTACATCATTGTCACTATGAGAATTGCTAATGACACTTCACATAATGCTCCATATAGAATTCTCATGGTGGGTCTGTCCAGTACATCGTTCTCTAACATGTACCTATGCATTGACTTAATATCTCATATATTTATGACCAATGAGATTTGGTCATCAGTAAATCCACATACTAGTCTCAATGCATCATTGTTGTCCCATCAATAATGATAATCGACTAGGGACATTTAAGAACAATGATACTAATTGTAATTATATAATCTCATGTTCAAGTCACATACTTGAAACTATATAATTTGTATCACTATTCTAAGAAATTTTATTATGTTAACAATTATATTATGCAGTAAATAAAACCATAATAAAATCATATATTTATTCAATCAAATATAATATCAAAACGTTAAGCAATTATATCAAATAATTGGCCTCTAGGGTATAAACTCTAACAATCTCCCACTTGCACTAGAGCCAATCACTCATGTATCTAATACCCATGGAACTAGTGTGGCCATCGTGCTTCTGCTGCGACAAAGCCTTGGTCAGTGGATCTGCAACATTATCATCTATTGGCACTCTTCCTATATGTACATCTCCTCTATCAATGATTTCACGGATGAGATGGTACCGCCTAAGTATATGCTTGGATCGTTGGTGAGATCTGGGTTCCTTAGCCTGTGCAATGGCTCCATTATTATCACAATATAGAGCAACTGGATCAACAATGGTTGGAACAACACCAAGTTCAGTGATGAACTTTTTAATCCATACAGCCTCCTTGGCTGCACTAGAAGCAACAATATACTCAACCTCTGTTGTAGAATCTGCTATTGTCTCTTGCTTCGAACTTTTCCAGCTAACAGCACCACCATTAAGGCAAAACACAAAACCTGACTGAAACTTATAGTCATCATTGTCAGTCTGGAAACTAGCATATGTGTAATCCTTTACTGCCAGTTCGTCTTCACATCCATATACCAAGAATGAATCCTTAGTCCTTTTTAGGTACTTGAGGATATTTTTGACTACTGTCCAGTGACCTTCACCTTGATTCGACTGGTATCTGCTCGTCATGCTCAAAGCATACGAGCATCCGGACAAATACATATCATTGTATACATGATAGATCAATTATCGAAGCATAAGGGATCTTTCTCATACGCTCCTCATCATCTTGTGATTTAGGTCATTGGGCCTTAGAGATCTTTACACCATGAGTCACGGGTAAGTTTCCTCTTTTCGCCTCTTGCATGCTGAACCGTTTCAACACTTTATCAATATATGTACTTTGACTTAGGCCGAGCATTTTTCTCGATCTATCTCTATAGATCCGGATACCTAAAATGTAGGCAGCATCGCCCAAATCTTTCATGGAGAAACATTTTACTAACCATGTTTTACAGCTTGTAAGGAAGGAATGTCATTCCCAATAATTAATATGTCATCAACATATAATAATAGGAATACAATGTGACTCCCACTAACCTTCTTATATACACAAGGTTCATCTTCATTTTAATAAAGCCAAATTCTTTGACTACTTCATCAAATCGAAGATTCCAACTCCGAGAGGCTTGCTTCAATCCATAAATGGATCGCTACAGCTTACATACCTTTCCAGCATCCTTTGGAGTGACAAAACCCTCAGGTTGTGTCATATAGACATCCTCAAGGAGATTTCCGTTAAGGAAAGCAGTTTTGACATCCATCTGCCAGATTTCGTAATCATAAAAAGCTGCAATAGTAAGTAAGATCCTGATGGATTTAACCATTGCCACTGGAGAGAAGGTTTCATCATAGTCAACACCTTGAATTTGTTTGAAAACTTTTGCTACCAGTCGACCTTTATAGGTTTGTACATTACCATCCATGTCGGTTTTCTTCGTGAAAACCCACTTGCACCCGATTGGTTTTACCCCTTCGGGTCGATCAACCAGAGTCCATACTTGGTTAGTATACATGAAGTCCATCTCAGATTTCATGGCTTCAAGCCATTTCTCAAAATCTGGTCCATTCATAGCTTCTTGTTAGGAAGCAGGCTCATCTTGATCTATGAGCATCACATCGCCATTTTGAGTCATAAGATATCCATAATATCTCTCAGGCTCTTGGCGTGTCCTACCAAATCTACGAATGACTTGTGTAATTTGAGCAGGTTCACTTTCCACAATTTCTTGTGGTTCCTGCTCATGTTCCAACTCAGGTTCAATGATATTTTGTGGTTCTCGAATTTCTTCGAGTTCTACTTTCCTCCCACTGTTTCCTTTAGAGACAAATTCTCTTTCTAGAAAAATACCAGTTCGAGCAACAACCACTTTGTTCTCAGAAGGTTTGTAGAAATAATACCCTTTTATTTCCTTTGGGTATCCCACAAAATTACATTTGTCTGATTTGGGTCTGAGCTTGTCAGAATCCAGACGTTTTATGAATGCCTCGCAAGCCCAAATCTTCATGAACGACATACTAGGACGTTTCCCAGTCCACATCTCAAATGGTGTCTTCTGAACCGTCTTTGTAGGAACACGGTTAAGTTTGAACGCAGCTGTCTCTAGGGCATGACCCCAGAAGCTTATTGGAAGATCTGAATGACTCATCATTGATTGTACCATGTCCAAAAAGGTTCGATTCCTCCTCTCAGATACACCATTCAATTGCGGTGTTCCAGGTGGAGTGAGCTGTGTTATAATACCACACTCCTTTAGAAGGTCATCAAAGTCTTGACTTAAGTATTCATCTTTTCGATCGGATTGAAGGGCTTTTATGCTTTTTCCAAATTGGTTTTGAACTTCATTCTTGAATTCCTTGAACTTTTCAAAGGATTTGGATTTGTGTCTCATAAGATACACATATCCATATCTACTAAAGTCGTCAGTAAATGTAATGAAGTAATAAAACCTACCTCTTGCTAACAAACTCATGGGTCCACATACATCACTATGTATAAGTCCCAATACATCGCTAGCCCGTTCACTGTGTCCAGTGAAATGGGCTTTAGTCATCTTGCCTAATAACAAGACTCGCATTTCTCATATGATTCAAAATCAAATGAATCCAAGAACCCATCTTTATGGAGTTTGGATATGCGTTTCTCATTTATATGGCCTAAACGACAGTGCCAGAGATATGTCGGATTTGAATCATTTGATTTAAATCGTTTTGTATTATAGATATGCATTTCTAAATCAAGAATATAGAGACCGTTAAACAATTGTGCAACACCATAACAAATATCATTTAACTAAAATAAACAACGATTGTTCTTTATTATAAATGAAAAACCTTTCTTGTCCAAACAAGAAACAGAAATAATATTTTTGTTTATAGTAGGCACAAAATAACAATCTTCTAACTCTAAAACTAGCCCAGTGGGCAAAGATAAATGATAAGTTCTTACGGTCAGTGCATCAACTTTTGCTCCATTCCCAACTCGTAGGTCAACCTCTCCTTTCGCCAAAGTCCTACTCCTTCAGAGTCCCTGCACATTAACACAAATGTGAGAACCACATCCAGTATCCAATACCCATGATGTAGAAGTAGACAAGTTGACTTCTATAACATATATACCTGAATCAGAAGTCGTACTTCCTTTCCTTTTCTTCATTTCTTCCAGATAAGCATGACAGTTCCTTTTCCAGTGTCCAGGTTTTCCACAGAAGTGACATTCACCTTCTTTAGCCACCCCTACCTTTAGGTTTTAAAGCTTGTTTGGTTTTTGGAATTGGGTTTGGCAAAAGATTTAGATCTTATCTTCTTCTTGCCTTTCCAATTTCCCTTAGCATTCCCCTTTTGCACCATCATTATGGGAGTGGGTCCTGCCTTTTTCATGTTGTTCTCGGCAGTTCTTAACATGCTCAACAACTCAGTAAGGGGTTTCTCAATTTCATTCATAAGATAGTTCATAACAAATTGAGAGTAGTTGTTGTTCAAAGATTGCAAAACAAGGTCAGTTTGGGCTTCCGGAGTGATTGGAAAACCCAACCTATCAAGGTACTCAATATACCCAATCATTTTCAGCACATGTGGACCAACTGGATCACGTTCACCCATTTTGCAGTGATACAACGCCTTGCTTGTATCATACCTCTCCTGTCGAGCATGCCCTTCGAATAATTTCTTGAGTTGCTTGATCATCTCATAAGCATCCATCAACTCATGTTGCTTCTGAAGCTCAGCGTTCATGGTTGCTAGCATGACACAACTCACGTCCAGAGCATCATCTTGATGCTTCTTGTAAGCATTATGCTCCGCACATGGTGCAGTGACAACTGGTACTGCATGAATGGGCCCATCAAGGACATATAGCTTGCGCTCTTGTTTGAGGACAATCCTCAAGTTCCTATGCCAGTCAAGGAAATTAATTCCACTCAGCTTGTCCATTTCAAGGACTAATCGTAATGAAAGACTATTTATGTTGTTGTTGTTTGCCATTTGATATCTATAATTTATAAGTGCAAAAATAATAAGTCAAATTGCAGAGTTGATATTATATAATTGATAATTGTACATTCAAAATATACCTCCCACTATTTTATTCAAATTAATAGCCCTCACTATTAATTCAGAAAGCATTTTCTATTAAATCTTTCTAGTGAGACAAGATCCATATTTCATTATGCCTTAAGTTAGATTTGGCTAATCTCTTAAAACACAATTATTTAGGTAGACAACCCTTTGACAATTATATCATATATAACTCCTGGATAGTTTGGTAAATAACAATTGTTTCTAGTCCATCTAATGGTACCTACCAAACTCTATGCCTCTAAGTCCACAATCGTATTGAGATAACTTAGTTAAATCGGGCCCAATGATTTTAATAGTTTGGATATCACAATTATCCTATTGCATCTTACCTACATCTATTGATCAAGGTCTTGATGAGTGTTATTCATTGGAAGGCATCTGATTTAGACTTAATAATTTAATGAGGGATTTTATTAATTAATTTAGATCTCACCAATTTTAATCTTATTAAGCATGCACATTATTTATCATATCATATCACATACAAGCATAAATAAAGTGCAAAATTAAATGTGTCACAGTTATGGCCCAATCCACTGTCAATCTTTTCAAGCTAATGAAAGATTGAAGGTCAATCTAAGGTGGTAAAAGATCTTAAGATAAATAGCTTCCTTGGATCTTCCTCAAGCATGTGCCTCCTCTCCATCATCATCTTTCCATTGTGTTCTCCATCTTGACATCTTCATCAATTACAGATTATTACATGACATAAAGAAACCTCGAGTTACATTAGAGGGGATTTAGATGAGAAGAGAATATTACATTAGAATTTATAGAAAGACACGACATGCAAGCCGTATTTCAAAACCAAAACCACTAACCTATGGGTCAAAAGGCCATAACTGTGCACCATTCATATCACAATAAGCACATAACAATTTATATATAATTAAAGAAAACTATATATAACATATAGGGGACACGACCATCGTGCGCTACGACGGGGGGGGGGTCCAAGGGGGGGTCTCCCCCTGGCGGTGGTTCGGCTACAATCTGTATTGCATAATTTTTCCATACGAATATCTGAAACAGTTTCAAAATCATACATTTTAATCCACCAAAACACCCATAATAACAAATCATATATGTACAGTTTTGATTTAATCAAATTAAAATGAATAACAGTACACCCAGAATTTATCATATATGTCAAGTTTCGATTAATCATATTAAAACGATTCTTCATGCTTCTAATCCGATTAGAACAATTATATTGTTATTCCACCGATTAAAGATACGATTAACAGTACCATCATATATATTACTAGAATACACATACAACGGAATATCATATATTCAATTTCATATCGGTAAACATGCATCATCATATATCATATATATCGAATACAATTAAAACACGTAATTTGAATTAATCTTTTCGCAAGTAGCTTTGATACCACTGTTGGGGTTTCGGCACAGAAACGCACAGCGAAAATATAATTTTTAAAGCAATTTCTGAAACCCTAAAACAGGATCCATGCGAAAAATTCAATTAATTCATAGATTAGAAATTATACTGATTAAGAAACTGAAATTGATACGATTGAATCTCCAACGCAATCCACGAATTAAGAAACTGGAATTGATACGATTGAATCTCCAACGCAATCTAAACGAGATGCGTCTCTTTGGTATCCACACGAACGCTCCGCGAATTGTCTTACGATCTGTAGAAGAAGGAATCGCGGTACTAGCAACCAAGGATGAGGATTTTCGAAGCTATTTTCTCTAGTCTTTCTCTAAGAGCGGCTAGGGTTTTGTATTTTGACGTAAAACCTAAAGTGACTGATATATATCATATATATAGCAGTTAGGAGGAATTAATCAAAAACCTAATATTATTAAAATTCGAATTTATATATATCGTAATTAAGTCTTACTTAATTAATATACCTATATATAAATTATCCTATTAATTTAAATTCGTAATTTAAAATTCTATCAATCATATTGACATATTTAAATCTTTACAATTTAAATTAATTTCCTTTTAATTACGTTCTTTGTGTGTGACCCTATAGGTTATTATTATGTTGACAATAATTTTAAAATCATATTATAAAATTATAAATAGTGAGCGGCATCTAGTAATGCATCACTGCTACCCAAGTAATAATAAGATCGATGATTTGATGCAACCTTTTCGTAACCAATGTTTCAATGTAATTTAATCCTTTTAACCTTAATATCCTAGATTAAACTCGAGTCATGGAATGTGTTATACTCTTAATAATTTAATCTGAGTTTTCTTGATCAATGAGTAGACTATATGAAACAAATCACTATTTGAGCATGGCCATGCATTTTATAGTCCTACTCAATCAAGAGGCCTATAGATATCACCCATAATATATAGGATGGTTAAATTCCATCTAGATCATTCATATTTCTCACACGATTCATGATGAACCCAATAATCACCTTTATAGTCCACCCTATTAAAGGTGACATTTGATGATATCAAAGTACATAAATTCTCGTGTAATAATATAGCAATTTCAGGTCAGAAGACCATTACATCATTGTCACTATGAGAATTGCTAATGACACTTCGCATAATGCTCCATATAGAATTCTCATGGTGGGTCTGTCCAGTACATCGTTCTCTAACATATACCTATGCATTGACTTAATATCTCATATATTTATGACCAATGAGATTTGGTCATCAGTAAATCCACATACTAGTCTCAATGCATCATTGTTGTCCCATCAATAATGATAATCGACTAGGGACATTTAATAACAATGATACTAATTGTAATTATATAATCTCATGTTCAAGTCACATACTTGAAACTATATAATTTGTATCACTATTCTAAGGAATTTTATTATGTTAACAATTATATTATGCAGTAAATAAAACCATAATAAAATCATATATTTATTCAATCAAATATAATATCAAAACGTTAAGCAATTATATCAAATAATTGGCCTCTAGGGCATAAACTTTAACACAAACTGTACGCAAAAGTCTAAAGTATGTTACAATTATGGAAGAGAAGGTCACCTAGCCCGATTGTGTCATGCACCAAAGTCAAGTCCAGCTGGGATGGAGGCATCAAAGGTCGTCCCAGACAAGACAAAACCGGTAGTTCAAGGGAGAGCGTTTGTCGTAACCTACCAAAAAGCGAGGAATCCAAACGAGGTGATCACGAGTAAGCTAATCATAAACTCTTGCGAAGCTTATACCTTATTTGATACCGGTTCTACCAATTCTTTTATTTCTCATACTTGCATTCAACGTTTAAATTTGACTCCGAAGAAATTAGACTTTGACTTATCGGTTGAAACTCCGTTGGGAGAAACCTTTATTACATCCACTGTTTATAAGTCTTGTTTGATTCAAATCGGTAATCGCACGTTACCTGTCGATCTTATTTGCTTAAAAATACTTGCGTTTGATGTGATTTTAGGGATTGATTGGTTAACTACTCATTATGCAAAAAATGATTGTTTTCGTAAGGTTGTTAGCTTTCATATTCCTAACCAACCTATTATGAGAATTCAAGCGACCAAACCACTAAAGTCAATCACTGTCATATCAAGCCATAAAGCTATTCATTTACTAAAAATGGATGTCAAGCTTTCTTAGCCCATGTCACAGATTTAAACAAAAATACGTCAGATTTGAATGATATTTCTATTGTTAATAAATTTCATGACGTACTCCCTGAAGAACTTACTGGCCTACCCACAGAGTCTGAAATTGAATTTTGTATCGACCTTGAAACTGGTAAAAAACCCATTTCCAAAGCCCCATATCGAATGGCTTCTGTTGAACTTTAGGAGTTAAAGACCCAACTACAGGAATTGTTAGACATCGGTTTCATTCATCCTAGTACGTCTCCTTGGGGTGCTCCTGTTCTATTTGTAAAGAAGAAAGATGGGAGTATGCGACTTTGTATTGATTATCGGGAGTTGAATCACGTCACCATCAAAAATAGGTACCCGTTGCCTCGCATTGATGACCTGTTTGACCAGTTGCAAGGTGCCAAATTCTTTTCAAAGATCTATCTTCGTTCTGGATATCATCAGTTAAAGATTAAAATCGATGACATCCCAAAGACTACTTTCAGAACTCGGTACGGGCATTATGAATTCCTAGTCATGTCTTTTAGATTGACTAATGCTCCTGCTGCCTTTATGGATATGATGAAACGAGTATTCAAGGAATATTTGGATCATTTTGTAGTCGTCTTTATTGATGACATCCTCATATATTCCAAAAGCCGTGAAGATCATGAACAACACTTGAGGCTGATACTATAAAAGTTTCGTGAGAACAAATTATATGCCAAGTTGAAGAAATGTGAGTTCTGGCTTGAGGAAGTAGCATTCCTTGGGCACGTGATATCAAATCATGGAATATCTGTTGACCCAGCAAAAATTGAAGCAATTCAAAGCTGGGAGCAACCTAAGTCAGTGACCGAAGTACGTAGCTTTCTGGGCTTAGCTGGTTATTATCGGAGATTCGTGGAAGGATTTTCTCGAATCGCTACTCCATTAACTCAGCTGACTCGAAAAGATAAAAAATTCGGTTGGAGCGAGGAATGTGAGAAGAGTTTTCAAGAACTCAAGAGGAGGCTCATTTCAGTACCTGTTCGGATAATACCATCTGGTCCAGAGGGATTTGTCATCTACATCGATGCTTCAGACGGAGGGTTAGGATGTGTCCTCATGCAACATGGGAAAGTCATAGCATATGCTTCACGATAACTCAAAGAATACGGGAGGAATTATCCTACTCATGATCTAGAGTTGGCAGCTGTCATTTTTGCACTAACGAACTAGAGGCATTACCTGTATGGGGAGAAAGTGGAGATCTATACGGATCATAAAAGCCTCAAATATTTCTTCACTCAAAAGGAACTCAACATGCGGCAACGACGTTGGCTTGAGTTGTTGAAAGATTACGATCATACAATTCAATACCATCCTGAAAAAGCTAACGTGGTAGTTGACGCATTGAGTAGAAGATTATATGTGGGTACGAGTGTGATATTGTCAACGCAAAGGTCCATTTTGTATGACTTGTAAAGGACAGAGATAGAGATAAAGACTCCAGGGACCCACATGATGATGACAAATATACGAGTAGAACCTGTTGGAGAGTGCATATTTTGATTTGATGTTTAAAGTAAATGCTCATGATTATATGTAAAGTCCTTCAAGGAATAGATGTACAAGGACTTAGTGATAGATCAAAACTTTTAGGTTGATCTAAGCTTTTAATGGTTATCATTCTTTAAATGGATATATAAATAAAGAGATAAAAGCTGTTAGGTTGATCTATGTCTTGAAATGTAATAGATATGCTTCAACAAGAATCGTAGTCTATCGAACTGATCACGAGATTGCAAAAGCCAAGGCAGAATCGTAGAGCATTGAGATCGCAGTGTATCTGCCTTGAAGGGCCTCTCCAGAAGTCATAGAGTGGTCCAGACATTTACCGAAGCCATCTCAGAGATCGTAGTGTGCTCTCAGAAACGTAAAGTCTACAAGACAAACAAGTGAAGATCGTAATGTGCAAGTCCTTAAGAGATATCGTAGTGTTCTCGTTTGATAACATCAGACCAAGCACCAAAGAAGACACCACGATCTAAATCGTAGAGTATCATCTGTGTGGCGCCCCTAAAATAGGTATACATCACCCATTCTGAGTCGTCAAAATACATGGTACAGAAACAACTACAACTTTATTAATACAACATAAAAACTGCGAGTTTAAATATAAATATTGTCATCTAGATAATATCCACACTCTAATAAGTCCTCATTTCAATTATTGATACATTATTTTATAAAAATGGCGAGGACTACTAAAATAACTTCCAGAACCATCATTCCATACCCCGACTAGTACTCGCTACATTCTCGCCTCCTGAGAAGAAAAATGGAACAAAAAGGAAAAGGGTGAGCTCAACTAGCCCAGTAAAGAACATTATGACTAAGATAATACATAACAAATTATCGTTAGTCTTCAAAAGGGAAAAGTCTAATAGAATACAATAGACAAAAAGTTTTAAATCAATATTCGCACCGAAAATAATAATTCATTAGAAGAGTTAAGTAGAGAATGAAATCTACTATCTTCTATAAATGAATATAAAAGTTCATCGTCTATCTTTAATTCCTGTAACATCAATCAATATATATCTGGAATCAAATATTCATCTTTGCACTACAGGCCAAAGATATTCATCAGTTGGTCATGTTCATCTAAACACCTGTTCATCTTTGCACTACGGGCCAAAGATATTCATCAAAAATCATTCATCTTTGCACTACATGCCAAAGATATTCAGTTATATCATCATTTAGGACTGAGGATGATGAAAAATATTTTAAAGAAAATGAATCCAGTGAAACAAAAGAATAAATATTAAGGATTCGTATTTCAGCTATTCCATGTCCAAAAATACCTCATAAATAATCATAGTGGAGTAAAATTCAAGAATGATCAAAACATGGATACAATCAAAGCTAGTATCCATAATAGATATTTTGAACGAAAAACAAAAATTTAATTTTTCTATGAATAGTGCCGTATTCGTGAATAGTTCCATATACGTGGATAGTGCCGTATACGTGAATAGTAACTCCGACACTAAAAGATAGAAATTTCACAAAAAAATCATCATGCTTCGTGAATAGTACTCGTGAATAGTAACTCGTGAATAGTAACTCGTGAATAGTAACTCATGAATAGTAACCCCGACATGAAAAAGTTCCAAATTTGATAAAAAGTTCTAACCAATATTTCGGCATAATGATATTGAAGAAATAATATCACTTTTAAAAAAAAAATATCCCTTACCTCAGAAAGAATTGTACTTCTGACTGGAATAATGGATATAGTGCTGAAAGAACTTACACCGTATAGCAATACTCAAAGTACTAAAATACTCACAAAATATGCTCGATATTATAGAGAGAGAAAGAGAGAGAAATCTGTAGTTTCTGGTGTGATTTTCAATTCTAACCTAAGCACCCTATTTATAGGAAAATGCTTAGAACACCAAAGCAGAAAATTTAATATAATATATATATATATATATATATATATATATATATATATATATATATATATATATATAAATTTTCTATGCCCAATATTTCAGTCAAAGATCAGCCACTCAAGTAGCCTACATCACAAAAAAAACGTTTTTGTAAATTAAAAAATTTAAAAATTTCAAAAATCAATTATTTCGGAACTTCGGAACTTCAATAATTCATAATAAATAGCCCTTTTATCAGAAAATTTGAATCTTGTGACTCTTTATAGGAAATTCAATTCTCTACAACTTTGCAGAAGAAAGCTTTTTTAATTTCAAACAGAAATTGACCGAAATTCATAAACGGGCGATTTTACAAGCTATAATCAAATTTCAGTCAAGAAATGGGCCCACAGACATGTTTAACATGTTTTAAACAACTTTTTCAACAAAAATACTCTTCCTCCTCATATACTCATATATCCCACATTCATTGTAAAAAATATCATCATTATTATATAATATAATAAAATATTATTTTATCAAAAAAGATAAAATATCAATTTTTAACAATTGTCACTTTAAAAATTTTCTCCGTCTATATCCACATAAAATTAATATTTTTCTCATCATATAAATCAATAATTAATTATTCACAAATAATATTACAGAATCACAGTACTGGCAACCAGGCCGTTCCCAGGAAAGAGGTGGCTTTCCAATAAGAATTTTTCCTTACTGGCGCGCAATTAGGTGACCAAACCTCTCCTTAGACAGAACTTTCTAGACATTGCCAATAATGTTTTCTAATAATATTATTCAGATAATATGAATTATTGCTTTGATAATGGAAAATACTGTGTAGTGACAATTATTGAAACAACAGTAATATAAAATATCAACGCAACAATTATTGAATCAATAAAATAAAATACTGAACAGTAACTACTGTAACAATTATTGAGTAGTGCCTTCTTACGTAAGAATCAATAATTGGTGCAATACCGAGTGCTACTGTGCAACAACGCGTATTACTGTGTTTTAACCACTGGTATTTCAACAATGTTAACGGTAACCACTACGCCGTTATTTATAAACAACTTATACTTGTCGTTTTCTTCATCTAATCGCTTTCTGTTATGGGGCCCATAAAAGACTGCGCCGTCGTACGAATATTCCCCGACAGCAAGAATATTTCACGACCAAACAAATATTACCCGACAACAATGAATATTTTATAACCACCTGCTTATTTTTTAAAATATATGCGCATTTTACCCATAACTAACCACATTAATCAATTCAACCCTTACTATTTCAAAATAATAAATAGAGGAAATTAAATTTTATTTATTAATAATTTGGGGTCTTACAACCTCCCCTCCTTATGAAATTTAGTCCTCGAAATTGACGTACGTACCTGGTGTTTCGAAAAGATGAGGATACCTCACTTTCATTTCTGTTTTCAACTCCCAGGTCATTTCCTCAATAGCATGGTTTCTCCATAAAACTTTAACTTGTGATATGACCTTCGTGCGTAGGATATGCTCCTTCCTATCCTAGATCTTAACAGGTACCTCTTCGTACGTTAAGTCTTCGGCTATTTACGTAGTTTAGGTCTTTCGGATATTTACGTAGCACAAATATATGAAAAATATTATGAACACGAGACATACTTTGAGGTAACGCGAGTCTATAGGCCACATTTCCTACTCGTTCAAGAATCTGAAATGGACCAATAAATCGTGAATTGAGCTTTCCTCTCTTCCCGAATCTTGTAACTCCCTTCCATGGAGCCACACGCAATAATGCATGATCTCCAATACTAAATTCCACGTCCTTTCGATGAAGATCCGCATAACTCTTTTGTCGATCATGTGCCATTTGTATACGTTATCGAATTGTTTGGATCTTCTCCGTAGTCATTCGTACCAACTCTAATCCCAACAATGTTGCTTCTTCTACCTCATCCCAACATACTGGAGAGCGACACTTTCATCCATACAATGCTTCAAATGGAGCCACACCTATACTTGCCTGATAACTGTTGTTATAGGAGAATTCCACCAATGGTAAATACTTATCCCAACTGCCTTTGAAGTCTAGAAAACAGAGTCTTAATAGGTCTTCAAGAGTTTGAATAGTCCTCTCTGATTGTCCGTCCGTTTGAGGATGGTATGCCGAACTAAATCGTAAATCCGTGCCCATAGATTTTTGCTAGCTAACCCAAAATCTTGAAGTGAATCTTGGGTCACGATCCAAAAATATGGATACTGGCATGCCATACAATCTCATAATCTCATCTATGTACATACGATCAAGATGTTCAAGGGAATAAGTCTCCCGTATCGGCAAGAAATGAGCAGACTTGGTTAATCTATCAATAATAACCCAAATTGCATTTATGCCTTGAAAAACCGTGGGAAGACCCGTAATGAAATTCATGGTAATGTGTTCACACTTCCATTTCGAAATCTCAAGTGGTTGCAATGGACCCTTAGGCACTTGATGCTCCGCCTTTACACGTTGACAAGTTAAACACATCGACATAAACTTCGCGATCTCTCTCTTCATATTGTTCCACCAAAATGTATGTCGAAGATTATGATACATTTTGGTACTCCCAGGATGGATTACAAATGGTGTGTTGTGTGCCTCCATCATGATTCTATGCTTCAAGTCAGAATCATTAGGAACATAAAGTCTGGAGTGGACTCGAAGTATTCCTTCTTCATCGATTCTTGCTTCTGGAATAACACCTTCTTGCACTTTCTTCTTCATACGCATCAGCTCCGGGTCTGTGGCTTGAACAACTTTAACTTTTTCGATTAAAGTCGGTTCTATGCGTATATTTGACATCATCGCACTCGTTCCTGCATATGATCTTCTACTCAATGCGTCAGCTACCATGTTTATTTTTCCAGGATGGTATTGAATAGTGTGGTCGTAATCTTTCAACAGCTCGAGCCAACGTCGTTGCCGTATGTTGAGTTCTTTTTGAGTGAAGAAATATTTGAGGCTTTTATGGTCTGAATATATCTCCACTTTTTCCCTATATAGATAGTGCCTCCAGATCTTTAGCGCAAAAACGACTGCTGCCAACTCTAGATCATGAGTAGGATAATTCCTCTCATATTCTTTACGTTGTCACGAGGCATAGGCTATAACTTTCCCACGTTACATGAGAACACATCCTAACCCTTTGCCTGAAGCATCACTGTGGATAACAAATCCATCCGAACCAGATGGTATTGTCAAAACAGGTGCCGAAATGAGTCTCCTCTTGAGATCTTGGAAACTCTTCTCGTACTCCTCGCTCCATACAAATGTTATATCTTTACGAGTCAGCTGAGTTAACGGAGTAGCGATTCTAGAAAATCCTTCCACAAATCTCTGATAATAACCAGCTAAGCCCAAAAAGCTACGTACTTCGGTCACCGTCTTTGGTTGCTCCCAACTTTGTATTGCTTCAATCTTCGCCGGGTCAACAGACACTCCATGTTTTGACACCATGTGCCCAAGGAATGCTACTTCCTCAAGCCAGAACTTGCATTTTTTCAGCTTGGCATATAGCTTGTTATCACGAAGCCTTTGCAGTACCAGCTTCAAATGGCACTCATGATCTTCACGGCTTTTGGAATAGATGGGGATGTCATCAATAAAGACAACAACGAACTGATCCAAATATTCCTTGAATACTCGGTTCATCATATCCATGAAAGAAGCAGGAGCATTAGTCAATCCAAAAGACATGACTAAGAATTCATAATGCCCGTACCGAGTTCAATAAGAAGTCTTTGGAATATCCTCAGTTCTAACCTTCAGTTGATGATATCCAGAACGAAGATTGATCTTTGAAAAGAATTGTGCTCCTTGCAACTGGTCAAACAGGTCATCAATACGAGGTAGCGGATACCTATTCTTGATAGTGACATGGTTTAATTCCCGATAATCGATACAAAATCGCATACTCCCGTCTTTCTTCTTTACAAATAAAACAGGAGCACCCCAAGGAGATGTACTAGGACGAATGAAACCGATGTCCAACAACTCCTGTAGTTGGACCTTTAACTCCTGAAGTTCAATAGGAGCCATTCGATATGGGGTTTTAGAAATGGGCTTTGTACCAGGTTCAAGGTCAATAAAGATTTCAACTTCACGTTCTGGGGGTAGACCGGGAAGTTCTTCAGGAAATACGCCAGGAAAGACAATAACAACAAGAATATTATTCAAATTTGACGTGTCTTTATTCAAATCCATAACATGGGTTAAGAAAGCTTGACATCCGTTTTTCAATAAACGAATAGCTTTATGACTTGATATGACAGTGATTGATTTTAATGGTTTAGTTGCTTGAATTCCCACAATAGGTTGATTAGGAATATGAAAACTAACAACCTTATGAAAACAAATAATTTTGGCATGATGAGTAGTTAACCAATCAATCCCTAAAATCACATCAAAATCAAGTATCTTTAAAGAGATAAGGTCAACAGGTAATGTGATGGTGCCAACTTGGATCAAACAAGATTTATAAACAGTGGATGTGATGAAATTTTCTCCCAACGGAGTTTCCACAGATAGGTCAAAGTCTAATTTCTCCGGAGTCAAGTTTAAACGTTGAGCACAAACAGGAGAGATAAATGAATGGGTAGCACTGGTATAAAGTAATGTATAAACTTCGCATTAATATATGATTAGCTTACCCGTGACCACCTCGTTTGGGTTCCTCGCATGTTGACCAGTCTCGACAAACGCTCTTCCAGGAACCGTTGACTTTGACTTTTTTGGGACAGCCTTTTGAGTCACCATCCCCGCTGGACTTGATTTCGCTATAGTGCAATCTCGAGCGATATGTCCTTCCTTTCCATAATTATAACATACCTTAAACTATTGTGGGCAGTTTGGGCTGATATGTCCTTCTTTTCCGCACTTATAGCATATGAACGGTGGTCGTTCTCCTACCTTGGAACCAGTTGCTGCTGGTGCTGACGTCTTCACATTGTCATTGTTGAATCTCCTCTTTTTAAAATCTCCCCCCGAGTCGCTTCTTCTATTTTCATGGCCACGATTACCACCAGAGTGGTTACCGCTTTTGTCTGAATGTTTTCCTCCCCGCTGGTTTTTATTATTTCGATGACTGCTGCCACCGGTATGACCCTGGTTACGGTCCCTTGGTTGAACGTACTCGCTATCTCGCTCTAATAATTGAGCCCTGTTGACAACATCTGAATATAAAGAAAATTTATGAGAGATAAGATATTGTCGAATCTCGGGTTTTAAACCTCTTAGAAACATCCTCGTCATTCGTTCCTCATTCTCTACCAAATGAGGTGCAAACCTGGATAACTCTGCGAACTTCGCCTCGTATTGGGACACCGTCATGTTGTTTTATTCTTGTCTAATAAACTCTACCTCCTTCATATGGCGAATACTTTCAGGAAAGTATTTTTTGTTGAAAAGTTTCTGAAACGTTTCCCAAGACA
Organism: Panax japonicus; assembly: GCA_020205505.1. Lineage (NCBI taxonomy): Eukaryota > Viridiplantae > Streptophyta > Magnoliopsida > Apiales > Araliaceae > Panax > Panax japonicus. The sequence goes on from CM035100.1 coordinate 43,699,280, forward strand.
TGCGGAGTGCGGCAGGCTGGGTACGTTTCACTTACTCCCACCAGTAATCTGCCTCGCCACGGAACATAAAGGTGGCGAATGGAACCTTCTGTTCCTACGTGCATCCCAAGACATCGAATATCTTGGTAATTTGCTTGACCCATGTTTCTGTCATGATCGGATCCGGCTTTCCCTTAAATTCTGGTGGTCCCAACTCTTTGAACTGCTTGGCCGTGACAAGCCGTGCGTTGCTATCATTTCCACCGGTATTCTGTACACGAGTCTCCCTCGTCTGGTTTTGCATGAACTGTAAAAAGCTCCTAAACATCCCGTCGTTCATCATCTGCTCAGTGGTGTTGTTTACAGGAGGAATATTGCCTTCCTGTTGCACGTTCCCCTGGGTGGTGATTAAAGGTGTTTCCACGGTCTCATTAACTCCACTATAAATATTCTCAGCTGCCATTCTTAAATACTGCCATAAAACAAGGGTTAATTAAACAAATTAACATATCACATATTAACCATATACTTCAACTGACCAACAAATAAGCTTAGGTATGACATACTAGCGAAGGATTACTCGTATCCTCCCCTCCTAGTACTATTCCCCGATCTCCGCCAAAGACCATATCCCTAAGCTCTGATACCAACTATGACGCCCCAAAACAGGTATACAACACCCATTCTGAGTTATCAAAATACATGGTATAGAAACAACTATAACTTTATTAATATAACATAAAAACTGTGAGTTTAAATATAAATATTGTCATCTAGACAATATCCACACTCAAATAAGTCCTCATTTCAATTATTGATACATTATTTTACAAAGATGGTGAGGACTACTAAAATAACTTCTAGAACCATCATTCCATACCCCGACTAGTACTCGCTACATTCTCGCCTCCTGAGAAGAAAAATGGAACAAAAAGGAAAAGGGTGAGCTCAACTAGCCCAGTAAAGAATATTATGACTAAGATAATATAGAACAAATTATCGTTAGTCTTCAACAGGAAAAAATATAATAGAATACAATAGATAACAAGTTTTAAATCAATATTCGCAGCAGAAATAATAATTCATTAGAAGAGTTAAGTAGATAATGAAATCTACTATCTTCTATATATGAATATTAAAGTTCATCGTCTATCTTTTATTCCTGTAACATCAATCAATATAAATCTGGAATCAAATATTCATCTTTGCACTACAGGCCAAAGATATTCATCAGTTGGTCATGTTCATTTAAACACATGTTCATCTTTGCACTACGAGCCAAAGATATTCATCAAAAATCATTCATCTTTGCACTACAGGCTAAAGATATGCAGTTATATCATTATTTAGGACTGAGGATGATGAAAAATATTTTAAAGAAAACGAATCCAGTGAAAGAAAATAATAAATATTAAGGATTCGTATTTCAGCTATTCCATGTCCAAAAATACCTCATAAATAATCATAGTGGAGTAAAATTCAAGAATGATGAAAACATGGATACAATCAAAGCTAGTATCTATAATAGATATTTTTGAACGAAAAACGAAAATTTAATTTTTCTGTGAATAGTGTCGTATTCGTGAATAGTGTCGTATACGTGAATAGTAACTCCGACACTAAAAGATAGAAATTTCACAAAAAAATCATCATGCTTCGTGAATAGTAACTCATGAATAGTAATCCCGACATGAAAAAGTTCCAAATTTGATAAAAAGTTCCAACCAATATTTCGGCATAATGATATTGAAGAAATAATATCATTTTTTTAAAAAAAAAATATCCCTTACCTCAGAAAGAATAGTACTTCTGACTGGAATACTGGATATAGTGCTGAAAGAACTTACACCGTATAGCAATACTCAAAGTACTAAAATACTCACAAAATATGCTCGATATTATAGAGAGAGAAAGAGAGAGAAATCTGTAGTTTCTGGTGTGATTTTCAATTCTAACCTAAGCACCCTATTTATAGGAAAATGCTTAGAACACCAAAGCAGAAAATTTAATATAATAAGATATATATATATATATATATATATATATATATATATATTTTCTATGCCCAATATTTCAGTCAAAGATCAGCCACTCAAGTAGCCTACATCACAAAAAACGTTTTTGTAAATTAAAATATTTTAAACTTTCAAAAATCAATTATTTCGGAACTTCAGAACTTCAATAATTCATAATAAATAGCCCTTTTATCAGAAATTTTGAATCTTGTGACTCTTTATAGGAAATTCAATTCTCTACAACTTTGCAGAAGAAAGTTTTTTTTAATTTCAAACAGAAATTGACCGAAATTCATAAACGGGCGATTTTACAGGCTATAATCAAATTTCAGTCAAGAAATGGGCCCACAGACATGTTTAACATGTTTTAAACAACTTTTGCAACAAAAATACTCTTCCTCCTCATATACTCATATATCCCACATTCATTGTAATAAATATCATCATTATTATATAATATAATAAAATATTATTTTATCAGAAAAGATAAAATATCAATTTTTAACAATTGTCACTTTAAAAATTTTCTCCATCTATAACCACATAAAATTAATATTTTTCTCATCATATAAATCAATAATTAATTATTCATAAATAATATTACAGAATCACAGTACTGGCAACCATGCCGTTCCCAGGAAAGAGGGGGCTTTCCAATAAGGATTTCTCCTTACTCGCACGCAATTAGGTGACCAAACCTCTCCTTAGACAGAACTTTCTAGACATTGCCAATAATGTTTTCTAATAATATTATTCAGATAATATGAATTATTGCTTCGATAATAGAAAATATTGTGTAGTGACAATTATTGAAACAACAGTAATATAAAATATTAACGCAGCAATTATTGAATCTATAAAATAAAATACTAAACAGTAACTACTGTAACAATTATTGAGTAGTGCCTTCTTACGTAAGAATCAATAATTGGTGCAATACCATGTGCTACTGTGCAACAACGCGTATTACTGTGTTTTAACCACCGGGTATTCCAACAGTGTTAATGGTAACCACTACGCCGTTATTTATAAACAACTTATACTTGTCGTTTTCTTCATCCAATCGCTTTCTGTTATAGGGCCCACAAAAGACTGCACCGTCGTACGAATATTCCCCGACAGCAAGAATATTCCACGACCAAACGAATATTCCCCGACAACAATGAATATTTTATAACCACCTGCTTATTTTTTAAAATATATACGCATTTTACCCATAACTAACCATATTAATCAATTCAACCCTTACTATTTCAAAATAATAAATAGAGAAAATTAAATTTCATTTATTAATAATTTGGGGTCTTACAATCTGCCTATGTCAGAAGCATCGAACCTTATCCTTTTTTAAGGATAAATTCCAACAAATATGGAATGAGTTATAAACGATGAAGTCCTCACCAGTCCCAATGGCACAAACGATATCCTTAGTATACAACGAAGGAAACGTATTGAAGAAGCTAAGGAAAGGACCATGGGTCAGAGAAAAACACCTTTTCAGGTGTTAGGTTAGAAAGCAGTCTGCTGTGTCAGTTGGCTAACATGCAATTAAGAAGATGTGCAGAAAAATCTCCATCAAAGTTCAGAAACGTCAAACGGATTTAATGCTTCAACGGATGACTTCAACGGATAGATTTCAAGGATCACATATATGCAAAACATAAGGAGATGATTAAATAGTAAGCAAACATTGAACAAAATAAACAAGAACACCGAACGCTCAACTCTACGATCTGAGAAAAAAGAGAAAGCTTTGCTCAGCTACTCAGTTTTTACGAACAACTGCTTAACGGTAACTAAGAAGCATGAACCAAGAACTCAACAACTACCAATCAACTGAAGTAAGAGTTCCAAGTCAGAAGGACTTGAAAAGTTCTAAGTGAACTATGAAGAACCAAGTCTGCTGGAATTAAAGAGTTCAAGAGTGAACTGAGAAGTTCCTAGTGAAAGTAGTATGCACACAAGTCAATCATGTTTGATGATAAAGCATATACTATGTAACAATCTTATTCATTTATTAATAAAAAGTATTAATTTATTAAAGGCTTTTAATTATCTACATGATGCTGCTTTATAATATGTGATAAACCCATAGTTTTAAGTAATGCTTTTAGAATAATGATGATGATCATTCTAATGAGATCTAAATTCTTAGAAAGCTTAAAACTAAAATAGTTCTCAATTGTTGGATTACTAAATTGGGGATTAGTGAATCCGGATAGATTGGTACAGACGTTGCTTGCTCATTGGATGAGGATGATTGATCTCATGATCATTTGTGTAGAGATACTAAAGCAAGTATGTAGGTGCTTATTAGAGAATAAGTTCACTGAACGTGGCTCGCTGAGGAATAACTAATGGAGTTTTACTTGTCTGTCAATAGGAATTCCTGTAGTGATAGTAGTACAAGTGATCCTTGGACTTGAGATCGTCATAATATCTTGTGTATGATGAGTTATACTTTGACTTATTCCTTAAGACCCTTAGGGTATATCAAAGGGTATTCTTGGGTATAATAAGTTGTACATGGAGATAATGTATGATCAATAAAGAATCTACCACTTCTAGTAAAAGAAGAGAAATGTCCTACGTGATTCGATAAATGACAACCCAATAGTCCTTGGCCAAGGCAAAATGAAATTAGAAAGGAGTTTTTAATTTGCATTATTTGGAGTTGTGCATTTAAGAGTCGAAATACATATAATTAAATAAAATAAGACTTGACAGTAATTCCGTGTCTTATATTTAATTGGGACATTGTATGGTGGAAGGATTGAATTGTACGATAATTATTTACTCAAATGTTCTTTTATGATTAATGTTGAAATCTATATTATCTGAAAAGTCGTTGATCGCTAGGGAGGCTTATCCTTATTCTAAAATAAATATTATTTATTTAAATAAATTAATAGTTTAATTTATTTATTTAAATAAGATTAGAATTGTTCTAATTAATTTATTCACAACCGGTTTAATATGGAGAACCTAAAGGGTCACGCCATAAAAGGAAGAATAATTATTTAAGAAGTTAATGGCATAATCGTAATAATAAGTTAAGTATATTTAATTTAATCTATGGTAATAGAATAAATTAAATAGCTTAATATTTATTATTTAATATTTTGGAAATATTAAATATAAATTAATAAGAGAAGTCTTATTATAATTACTTCTATTATTATTATTTAATTCCTAAAAGAGTTTGGGAATTAATTAATAAATGTATTCTCATTTATTCCTAATAAGATTAGGAGGTTAAATTAATTAAAAGAGTTTAATTAATTATCCCTAATAAGATTAGAGAGCTTAATTAATTAAAAAAATTAATTAATTAAATAATATCCTATTTTCTAATTAGATTAGAAGGGTTAACTGATATCTTTATAAGAGGAGTCTTATATCAGATATCAATAAACGTAATTCCAATAGTTGGGAGAGTATGCTCTTTTTTCTATGAGAGATAGAAAAACTAGGGTTTAGCCAACCACCCATCTTCTTGAATCTTTCTTCTTCTTTGGTGGATCACCTCTAGAGGCCAAACACTTGGGTGACTAACATTGATCAAAGGAATGAACCAAACCCGGTGGATTCAAGTTGAACGCAAAAAGGATTGGAGGTGAACTTGTACCTGAGGAAGCTCGAATCTTCAATGGTAAGATTCTTATTCTTTATCATTTTATTTAATTAATAATTGTGCATAAAGGATGATCCGGGTATATGGTTTGTAAATTTTTTTAAAACTTTAATTTTCCACGTTTCCGCTTATTTTGTGCAATTTGATTGCGTTCTTGAATATTACATACCTAACAGTGGTATCAGAGCTAAACCTTTATGCGAATTATTAATTATTTTAATTTGATATGTATATTTATATGTGTTTAGAACAATTTAATTGGGTATAATTTATTGTATAAAGTTTTTATAAAAAAAATGGTAATCAATTCTGTCACGGAATCTTGATTTCGCTGTGATGATTTCGTTATGTTCATGGTTACTATTACTTAGTTATAACTATATATTTAATATCTTATAAAGTTATATAAGTTACAGGAGTATCATGATATCATATATATATATATATATATATATAAGTTATATCACCTGAAGTAGGGGTGTTCATCGGTAAAAAACCGGACCGAACTGGCCCGAATTGAATACCGATAGTACTGAAAATTGGGTACCAATACCGGTACCGGTTGAACCGGTATACCAAATCGATTAGTCGGTTCGGTACCGGATCGGTTCCGGTTTTTACCAGCTTATACCGGAATTTCAGGCCAAAACTATTTTCAGTCCAAAAATTGGATTTTTAGCCCAAAAACTTTCGGCCCAAACTGAAATACTAACTTGAATTATGGGGCTTAGTAAGATAGACCCATTATAGTCCAAACCCAAAAATATAAGCCAAATTGGCCCAATTGGTATTTATTGTAACATGATAATCATTTTATAAGAAAAATCTCCTTAAAGTTTTACCAATTTAATCAATATGGGACTCGGAGACAAGTAAATAGTAAAGGCTTCAATTGGTAGTGTTTTTATAAAAAAAAAACTTTCTTAAATTTTTATAATCTAATCAATGTGGGACTTAGAAACAAGTTATGTAAGATGGTGCCATAAGTTTCCTTATGTGATTTCCTTGGCATTCATTAGTGTGTGAATTTGATTTGATGAGAGTCTAAGTTGGTATTTACATTCCAATATTAAATTTACATCCCTATATTAAATAATAATAATTTGATTACTTGTTATCTTGAATTCATCATTACATGTGGGACTTAAAAACAAGTTATGTGAGATAGTGTCATAAGTTCTTCATTAGTGTCATTATAAGGGTCAAGTTATTTACATCACTATTAGTGTCATTATAGTGGATTTGATGAGGGTAAAGTTGGTATTTACATCCCAATGTTAATATAATTAATAAATAATCATACTTTGATTACTTGTTATCTTGAATTCATTATTACATGGTAATTCTATTTATAAGGAACATTTCCTTAAAATTTTACCAATTTAGCCAATATGGGACTTGGAGACTTTGGAGACAACCAAATAGGCAAATACTAAGGGCTTCACTTGGTAGTAATGTAGTATGTCATCTCTTGTCTAATAAGTCCCACATTGAATGACCACTACTACATGTAAGGAAGCTACATCAAATTTCAAAACATCCCACATTGTCTAGTATGATATCTCTTGTCTTACCTCTATTCTATAAATAGAGGAGACTTTCAAGTTAATTTTACATGGTTAGACAAAAAAGCATCCCACATTGTCTAGTATGCCATCTCTTGTCTTACCTTTATCCTATAAATAGAGGAGACTTTCAAGTTAATGTTACATGGTTAGACAAAACTATCCCACATTGTCTAGTATGCCATCTCTTGTCTTATCTCTATTCTATAAATAGATGAGACTTTTAAGTTAATTTTACATGGTTAGACAAAAAAGTCTTAAATTGATCTTTCAAGTTATTTTTAATATATTATTTAAATAACCGGTACAATCGGTTCGGTTCGGTATTTACTGACCAAGCCAAACACCTTACAGAATCCGGAACCGAAAATCCGGTATGTACCAATTTTTTGTACCAATACCGAACCGGTTCATAATTGCACCGAACCAACCGGTTCGAACCATATTGGTTTCCCTAAAAATCGAATAAACTGATCGGTTTGAACACCCCTAACCTGAAGCATGATATCCTGTAGATGCGCCGCCAGTTATGTAATATATATATATATATATATATATAACTATATATATATATATATATATATATATATATATATAACTATTATATGTATATATTATATTAATCAAAAAAAGACCGAAACATGTTCATAAGAATCATTCTATGTTACTATCACGGATCAGCGAAAATTTAAAAAAAACGGTTTTGCAATTATTTTTTTTAATATATATAATTTTATAATTAAAATAAAAGTTTTATTTTAATCTTAAAATAAAAGGTTTATTTTAATCTTAAAATAAAAAGTTTATTTTAAATTTAAAATTGGATTTCATGCTAAATAATTAGGGTTGGAATTGGAATCCTTGATAACTAATTGAATTTTAAATTGAATTCCATGTTTTCTTAAATAAAGGAGTTTATTTAGATATGAAATAAGATTTCATATTATTCAAAATAATGGAGTTTATTTGTGAATGGGAAAGAGAATCCGTATTTCCTTAAATAAAGGAGTTTATTTAGATATAAAATAAGATTTCATATTATTCAAAATAAAAGAGTTTATTTATGAATAGGAAAGAGAATCCGCGTTTTCTTTAATAAAAGGAGTTTATTTTATTTTTTTAATTGGAATTTGATTCCATAATTAATTAAAATAAATGAGTTATTTTGATTAAAATAAATAGTTTATTTTATTCAAAATTAGATAAATTAAAATAAAAGAGGTTTATTTTGATTTAAATTTGGATTAAAATAAAAGAGTTTATTTTGATTCAAAATTAGATTTTATACTAACTAAATTTGCCCATTAAATGATATCAATATATATATTGAATATTTATTATTCATGAGATGAATGTTATTTATTGATGCATATGGTGATGTGTGTGATAATAAATGGGATTGATTATGGACTATTGACCAATGTGATTGGAATTTATTTTAGTTGGATGCATGAATAAATGAGATTTATTAAATGGGGTCTGCGTACCTCGTCTTCTCTAAATTTTTCTTAATGTAAATTCTAACTCCCTCCTATGTACTTCCCCTTGACTATTGATCCAGGTTTCTATTTATTTTAAATAGTTTTGTAATAGGAATAGTTAGAATTAATTTTGAAGAATTGTAGATCAAGGAACAAGGAGCGCTTGAAGACCCATTTGTAATGGAGCCCGAGTTTAAATGTAATAGTTATATTTAAATATTAATTCTTGCACTCCTAAGGTTTGACCTCTTGATTCACTTGGTGGCTCTAGTGAACCAAACTAGAATAAAGTCCATAATCAATCCAAGTAGAATATAGGATTCTATATGTGCATGCTTATACTACATATATTATGTATTATGCAAACATGCTTCGCATGTTCATTAATATAACGCGTATTTTATGTATATATGTGCATGCGCGCTAAACAAGATGAGACAAATTAATAACAAACCCCTCAAATATTTTATATTAAGTCCTAAGCGTTCAAAGATATTTGGAATATCGAACGTCGCCTTCTAGCATGATAAAAAATAATAGAGTATCAATTAATTATTATAAGTTTGTTGTGTCACCACAAGGCTTATCTTAATTCTTTGAGATGTTAATTTTATCACATTTGATGCTTATAAAGAAAATTGAACAATATTGTTTTGTTGTGTCACCACAAGGACAATGTTTTTCTTTTTTGAATATATGGAGTGCTAGGTTGGACTTAACTTGGAAAATTTTGATTCGGATGTGCCACCACTTGATCAAAATAATCTAAGAGGCAAAATACAAGTAGTTGAATAGTTGATGTAATTGACAAGAGTTGCCTACTTATTTATTTATATATAGTTTGTTGTGTCACCACAAGGCTATATATATTTGAAATGGAATCCTTATTATCACTAGCAAATCTTTAATTAGATTTTGCCGAACTGTATAAGCGATGGTAATATAGTTTGATGAAAATAGTGGGAGATACCAATTTAAAACAAGACCTAATTTGTTTTGGTAATTAATAAAAGAATGTATGCTAAAATGTTGGTAATTATAAATTCATTTACATAATTTTACAATGTCTAAATTACTATCACTGCGTAGCATATTAGATGCTAAATTAATCAGACCGAATTACTCGGATTGGTTAAGGAATTTGAGAATAGTTCTCATGGCTGAAAAGCTATCTTATGTCCTTAATATGTCTATCCCTGCAATAGTTGCAGACAATGCCTCTGAGGAAGAGATTGTTACTTTTAGAAAGTGGCAAGATGATGCACAGTTGTCTCAATGCATCAGGCTCGCATCTATGAGCAACGAGCTTCAGCGTCAACATGAAACTATGGATGCTCCTACTATATTCTTGCACATCAAGTAGTTGATGGTGAGGAAAGTAGGACTAATAGATATCAGATATCTAAGGAGCTCTTCCGATTTAGAATGACCAACGACACTACAGTACAGACACAAGTCCTTAACATTATCAATTTGATTGATCAATTAGGACAACGAATTTTGTCATGGATATAGAGTTGAGCAAAGATTTGATCTTGCACTCACTCCCGGACTCCTTTCACAATTATTGTGAATTTTTCATATGAACAAGCTAGATATCAGCCTCGCTGATTTGCTTAACATGTTGCAAAATATTGAGAGTCACTTTCCAACTAAGAAAGACCAAGTCTTATTGGTAGGACCAAAGGATCTTCTAAAAAGAAGAACGATTCAAAGAAGGTAAATAAAAAGGCAAAAGCAAATGATAATAAGAACAAAACTGATACGGATAACAAAGAAGTTTGCTTCCACTTCAATAAGCCTGGACACTGGAAAGAAACTGCGAGAAGCATCTTGCAGAGGCTAACCAAAGAAGCTTAATGAAGTTTCGGTTACAAATACAAAATTTCTTCATGATTTAAAATAAATTTTTTAAGTCAAGGTTCTACTTGGGTATTGGATACCGACTTTGGTTATCATAAATATAGATTTATGGAAGGACCAAGCAGAAGTAGAAAGCTAAACAAATATAAGTAATCCTATATGTGGGAAATGAAGCAAAGATTTCTACATTAGCCATAGAAACTTATAGTTTAGCAATGCGTACGGGCAAATCTATTAAGTCAATAAGTTGTTATTGTATTCCAGTTCTTGTTAGAAACATTATTTCTATTTTATTGTTGGACAATGAAATCTTTGGTATTATATTTAAGAACCATTGCTGTTCTATTTATAATAAAATTGTTTTGTATAGAACTAAAATATTACTTAATGGAATTTTGTGACTGCCCTCAAAATAGGTATACATCACCTATTCTGAGTCGCCAAATACATGGTACAGAACATAAATACAATCTTAATTATACAACAAGAGAGCTGTGAGTTTAAATACAAATACTGTCTTCTAGACAATATCCACTCTCAGAATGAGTCCTCATTACATTTATTCTCACACTATTTAACAGAATAGTGAGGACTACTAGCTAATACTATCATCCGGACCATCACTCCGTTCCCCGACTCGTCCCAGCTACGTTCTCATTTCCTGAAGAGAACAGTTCAAGAAAGGGTGAGCTCAACTAGCCCAGTAAAAAATATTATGACTAAGATAATGCAGAATAAATTATCATTAGCCTTAAACAGTGTTAAACTGATAAAAAATAACAAAAATCAAGTTTAACTGCAGCGGAACAAGCAATCCATTAGAAGAGTCAAGTAGAGAATAAAATCTATTATCTTCTATGATTTAAAAGGTTTTTCATGACTTTTATCGCTGAGACTCAGCTTAATAAATAATCCACATCATCGAATCACCCCTGCACTACGGCCAAAGATATTCTTTAGTATCACGACCACAATTATCCATGCACTACAGGCCAAGAATATTTGTGTATTCATTAATGGTCATGATCATGCCAACAACTGTCCATCAATGCACTACGGGCCTATGAGGACTTTTACCACATCATTTGTAACATTACGATCATGATTACACCGAATAATCCCTGATCATAATCATACCAAGTCCATCTATGCACTACAGACCACAGATGACTTTCAAAAAATATAAATATGAGGATGATGACAATGATATAAGAATTCAATAAAACAAGTTCAAGAATTAATTTATCCAAGAACCAATAACGTCCAAATTGTCAACATGATACTGCTTTGTAGGGTAAAATTCAAGAATGCTCAGAAGAATATTTCCATGAAAAGATACTGGATGAAGCGCAATTATCAAGGATATTCCACTAATTTCATGGAGTATAGAAGTCAAAACTTTAACCAACTGAGCATAATACAAAATGGAATAATAAAAGAAATCACTATGCATGCGGTACTTTGGATAGACAGGTTATTCCAACATAATACTAAATAACGGAACCAGGTCAGGCGAAATTCGCACCGACAGGATGTTCTAACAAAATAATAAAGAATGGAATAACAACAGAAATCACCATGCATGCAGTACTTCACACAGACAGGTTATTCCAACAGAATACTAATAAGGACGGAATCAGGTCCGGCGTAAAACGCACAGACATGATATTCCAACAGAATAATAATAAAGACGGAACCAGGTCAAGCGTAAAACGCACAGACAGGATATTCCAACAGAATAATAAAGACGGAATCAGGTCCGGCGTAAAACGCATAGACAAGATATTCCAACAGAATAGTAAAGATGGAATAATAGAAGAATGTCACCAAGTATAGGGTAGCCCGCGTATACATGTTATTCCAGCAGAATAATAAAGAATGGAATTACATAAGTTCTCTTCATGAATACAAAAGAATAACACCCCTTACGAGTACAACAAATAATATTCCCTACCTTAAAAGAAGAGTACTTGATATATAAGTAGTGAAGTAGCAGAATACTTTCTTCTTTCTCTCTATAGTTTATCTCTTTAGAGTTTCAGTGAATTCGTAAGAAAATAATGAAGGAATGAGCTTCTATTTATAGAAAAATGGACTGCATAGTAACTAACTCATGAACGGTCCAGATTGATTTACTTTAATCTGGCGGTCCATATTTAAAGAAAAATCTTTTAAATAAAATATAATATATTCTATTTATAATCTAATAAAACGAATAACTTTATAAAAGATTTTACTATGCAAACACTATGCAGGCACTATGCAAACACTATGCATAATAAAATATAATATATTCTAATTATTGTCTAATAAAACAGATAACTTTATAAAAGTATTCTATTTTATATAAAAAGATTTTACTATGCAAAATACTATGCAATACTATGCATAATAGAATATAATATATTCTATTTATATAATAATTTTATAAAAGTATTCTATTTTATATAAAAAAAATTCTGTATTATTACATTAATAATACCAACAAAACTGAGTGACTTATCACGTAAGCATCAATAATTAATACCGTGTGCTACTATGCAACCACGCATATTAATGTACTTTTAACACCGGGTGTTTCAACAGTTAACGGTAAAACTTTCGCCGTTATTTTCATAAAGTATTTTTGTCGTTTTCTTAATCCGACAATAATTCCGTTGTGGGGTCCACCAATGATTGTGCCATTGTACGAATATTCTTTGTTAAAACGAATATTCCCCGACCAATCGAATATTATATAACAACTTGCGTACTTTGCAAAATTTATAAATATTACCCACAACTATAACATTATATCAATTTCACTCCATAATATTCAAAAATAATATTTATAGAAAATTCATCTTTATTCAAAAAGTTGGGGTTTTACAATCTCACCTTCTTATGAAATTTCGCCCTCAAAATTAGGGTACGTACCTGGTATATTGAAGAGGTAAGGATACCTTGATTTCATTTCAGATTCTAACTCCCAAGTCATTTCCTCAACATCGTGGTTTCTCCACAAAACTTTGACTTGAGGTATAACCTTGGAGCGTATAATATGTTCTTTCTTATCCAAGATTTGAACAGGAACCTCTTCATACGTCAAATCTTCCCCTATTTCGTCCGGTTCTAACTCAATAATGTGGTTCGGGTCTTCCACATATTTACGTAACATGGATATAGTGAAAAATGTTATGAACACAAGACATACTTGGCGGTAAAGCGAGTCTATAGGGCACAGTTCCTACTCGATCAAGGATTAAAAATGGGCCGATGAATCGAGGATTGAGCTTTCCTCTCTTTCCAAATCTTGTAACTCCTTTCCATGGAGCAACATGTAACAACACATGATCTCCTATATCGAATTCCACGTCCTTTCGATGAAGATCAACATAACTCTTTTGTCGATCTTGTGAGGTCTTTATACGTTGTCGGATTGTTTGAATCTTTTCCGTAGTCATACATACCAACTCCGGTCCCAACAACGTTGCTTCACCCACCTCATCTCAGCATACTGGAGAACGAAACTTTCTTCCATATAACGCCTCGAATGGAGCCATGCCTAATACTTGCTTGATAACTGTTGTTGTAAGAAAACTCCACGAATGGTAAGAACTTGTCCCAACTTCCCATGAAGTCAAGGACACTGAATCTTAATAAATCTTCAAGAGTTTGAATAGTCCTCTCTGATTGTCCGTCCGTCTGAGTATGATATGCCTAACTAAATCGTAAATCCGTGCCCATAGCTTTTTGTAAACTAACCCAAAATCGTGAAGTGAATCTTGGGTGTCGATCAGAAACTATGGATACTTGCATACCATGCAGTCTTACAATCTTGTTTATGTACATACGAGCGAGACGTTCAAGTGTATAAGTTTCTCGTATTGGTAACAAATGAGCAGATTTGGTCAATCTATAACCAATGACCCAAATTGCATCAATGCCTTAAGAAACCTTAGGAAGACCAGTAACGAAATCCATGGTAATGTGCTCCCACTTCCATTCTGGAATTTCAAGTGGTTACAATGGACCTTTTGGTACTTGATGCTCCACCTTGACTCGTTGACACGTTAGACACCTTGAGATAAACAGCGTTATCTCTCTCTTTATATTGCCCCACCACAATGTATGTCAAAGATCATGATTCATTTTGGTACTCCTAGGATGGATTGCAAACGGTGTGTTGTGCGCCTCCATCATGATTTTATATTTTAAATCAGGGTCGTTAGGAACACAAAGTCTGGTGTTGACTCGAAGTATTTCTTCTTCATCAATTTTTGCTTCCGGCATAACACCTTCTTGCACTTTCTTCCTCATACGCATCAGCTCTAGGTCTGTAGTTTGAGCATCTTTAACTTTATCAATTAAAGTCGGTTCTACTCGTATATTCCGCTATCATCACATGGGCCCCTAGAGTCTTTAACTCTATCTCCATCCTTTGCAAGTCACACAAAATGGGCTTTTGTGTTGTCAATATTGCACTCGTACTCGTATATGATCTTCTACTCAATGCGTCAGCTACCACGTTCACTTTTCCAGGATGGTATTGGATGGTATGATCATAATCTTTCGACAGTTCAAGCTAACATCGCTGTCGCATGTTGAGTTCCTTTTGAGTGAAGAAATATTTGAGGCTTTTATGATCCGTAAAGATCTCCACTTTTTCCCCATACAAGTAATGCCTCCAAATCTTTAATGCGAAGACAACAGCTGCCAACTCTAGATCATGAGTAGGATAATTCCTCTCATATTCTTTGAGTTTTCGTGAGGCATAGGCTATGACTTTCCCATTTTGCATGAGAACACATCCTAACCCTTTGCCCGAAGCATAACTGTAGATGACAAATCCCTCCGAACCAGATGGTATTATCAGAACAGGTGCTGAAATGAGTCTCATCTTGAGTTCTTGAAAACTCTTCTTACATTCCTCGCTACAACCGAACTTTGTATCTTTTCGAGTCAGCTAAGTTAATGGAGTAGCGATTCTAGAAAACCCTTCTATGAATCTCCAATAATAACTAGCTAAGCCGAGAAAGCTATGTACTTCGGTCACTGATTTAGGTTGCTCCCAGCTTTGAATAGCTTCAATCTTTGCTGGGTCAACAGATATTCCATGACTTGATACTACGTGCCTAAGGAATGCTACTTCCTCAAGCCAGAACTCGCATTTCTTTAACTTGGCATAAAGCTTGTTTTCACGAAGCTTTTGGAGTATCAACCTCAAGTGTTGCTCATGATCTTCATGTCTTTTGGAATATATGAGAATGTCATCAATAAAGACGACCACAAAGTGATCCAAATATTCCTTGAATACTCGGTTCATCATATCCATGAAGGCAGCAGAAGCATTAGTCAATCCAAAGGACATGACTAGGAATTTATAATGCCCGTACCAAGTTCTGAAAGCCGTCTTTGGAATGTCATCGGTTCTAATCTTCAATTGGTGATATCCAGAACGAAGATCAATCTTTGAAAAGAATTTGGCTCCTTGCAACTGGTCAAACAGGTCATCAATACAGTGGCAATGGGTACCTATTTTTGATGGTGACATGATTCAACTCCCGATAATCAATACAAAGTCGCATACTCCCATCTTTCTTTTTCAGGAATAGAACATGAGAACCTCAAGGAGAAGTACTAGGACGAATGAAATCGATGTCTAATAATTCCTGTAGTTGGGTCTTTAACTCCTGAAGTTCAATAGGAGCCATTCGATATGGGGCTTTAGGAAATAGGTTTTGTACCATGTTCAAGGTCGATATAAAATTCAATTTCACGTTCTGGGGGTAGGCCAGGAAGTTCTTCAGGGAATACGTCAGGAAATTCATTAACAATAGAAATATCATTCAAAACTAACGTATTTTTGTTTAGATCCAGTGACATGAGCTAAGAAAGCTTAACATCCGGTTTTCAATAAATGAATAGCTTTATGGCTTGAGATGACAGTGATTGATTTTAATGGTTTGGTGGCTTGAATTCGCATAACAGATTGGTTAAGAATATGAAAGCTAACAATCTTACGAATACAATTAATTTTTGCATGATGAGTAGTTAACCAATCAATCTCTAGAATTACGTCAAATGCAAGTATTTTTAATGAAATAAGATCAACAGGTAATTTGAGGGTACCGATTTGAATCAAACAAGACTTATAAATAGTGGATGTAATAAAGGTTTCTCCCAACGTAGTTTCTACAGATAAGTCAAAGTCTAATTTTTCTGGAGTCAAATTTAATCGTTGAGCGCAAGTAGGAGAAATAAAAGAATAGATAGAACCGGTATCAAATAAGGTATAGACTTCGCTAGAGTTTATGATAAACTTACTCGTGATGACCTCATTCGGGTTCCTTTGCTTTCTGGGAGGTCATAACAAACGCTCTCCCTTGCACTACCGGCTTTGACTTTTATGGGACTGGCCTTTGGTGCCTCCATCCTGGCTGAACTTGTCTTCAGTGAATGACAAAATCAGGCTAAGTGACCTTCTCTTCCATAATTATAACATGCTTTGTACGGCATCGCGCAGTTTGGACTGATGCGTCCCTCCCCTCTGCATTTGAAGCATATGATAGGTGGTCGTTCTCCTTCCTTAACAACGGGTGCTGGTGCTGACGTCCTTCCATCATTGTTGAATCTCCTTTTCTTGAAATGTCCATTTTTACTGTCTTGGCCATGATTACCATCGAAGTGGTTACCATTTCTGGCATGTTGATTCCCTCCATGTTTGTTGTCACCGTTTCGATGACTGATACCACTGGTATTTTCATGCTACCGACTGCTTTCTCTTGGTTGCATTCACTCGTTACCGTGCTCCAATAACTGAGCCCTATTTACAACATCTGAGCATAAACACAGTTTATGAGAAATAAGATATTGACGTATCTCCGGTTTCAAACCTCTTAAAAACATTCGCGTCATTCGCTCCTCATTATTGACCAAATAGGATGCAAACCGGGATAACTCTGCAAATTTAGCCTCGTATTGCAACACGGTCATATTGTTTTGTTCCAATTTGATAAACTCCACTTCTTTCATTTGACGAATACTCTCGGGAAAGTACTTGTCGTTGAATAGCTCTTGGAACTTCTCCCAAGACATCTTGAGTGCGTCAGGCTGGGTACATTTTACAGATTCCCACCAGTAATCTGCCTCTTCACGCAACATGAAAGTGGCGAAGGGAACCTTTTGCTCCTCGGAGCATCCCAAGACATCAAATATCTTGGTGATCTGCTTTATCCATGCTTCCGCCTTAAGTGGTTTTGGCTCTCAAATAAACTATGGTGGTCCCATCTCCTTGAACTATTTAAAGGTGACCGTCCGAGAGTTTCCAGTGTTTCCACCTACATTTCGGACAGGAGCCGCTCTCGCCTGATGTTCCATGAATTGCATAAAGCCTCTGAACAATCCATCATTCATCATTTGGTCTGTCTTGTTGTTTGAATGAGGATTGTCGCCTTCCTGATGCACATTATCTTGATTATTAATATGTGGAGACTCAACGGTCTCTTGTGCTCCATTTCTATTCTCAACATTCTCGGATGTCATTTTCAGATACTACCACAAAACAAGGGTTAGTTGACATGTAACATATTATCTCTAAACTCTGACCATCCAATTTAAATACAAAATAAATTTAAGTAGGTCATACTAGCGAAGGAATTCCCCGTCTCTCCCCTCCTACTTCTAGTCTCACATCTTAGCCAGGGATCATATCCCTAAGCTCTGATACCAACTGTGACGCCCCCAAAATAGGTATACATCACCTATTCTAAGTCACTAAATACATGGTATAGAACATAAATACAATCTTAATTATACAACAAGAGAGCTGTGAGTTTAAATAAAAATATTATCTTCTAGACAATATCCACTCTCAGAATGAGTCCTCATTATATTTATTGTCACACTATTTAACAGAATAGTGAGGACTACTAGCTAATACTATCATCCGGACCATCTCTCCGTTCCCCGACTCGTCCCAGCTATGTTCTCATTTCTGGAAGAGAATAGTGAAAGAAAGGGTGAGCTCAACTAGCCCGGTAAGAAATATTATGACTAAGATAATGCAGAATAAATTATTATTAGCCTTAAACAGTGTTAAACTGATAAAATATAACAAACATCAAGTTTAACTGCAGCGGAACAAGTAATCCATTAGAAGAGTCAAGTAGAGAATAAAATATACTATCTTCTATGATTTAAAAGGTTTTTCATGACTTTTATCGCTGAGACTCAGCTTAATAAATAATCCACATCATCGAATCACCCCTGCACTACGGCCAAGGATATTCTTTAGTATCACGACCACAATTATCCATGCACTACGGGCCAAGAATATTTGTGTATTCATTAATGGTCATGATCATGCCAGCATCTGTCCATCAATGCACTATGGGCTAATAAGGACTTTTCCCACATCATTTGTAACATTACAGTCATGATTACACCGAATAATCCCTGGTCATAATCATACCAAGTCCATCTATGCACTACAGGCCACAGATGACTTTCAAAAAATATAAATATGAGGATGATGACAATGATATAAGAATTCAACAAAACAAGTTCAAGAATTAATTTTTCCAAGAACCAATAACGTCCAAATTGTCAACATGATACTGCCTTGTAGGGTAAAATTCAAGAATGCTTAGAAGAATATTACCATGAAAAGATACTGGATGAAGCGCAATTATCAAAGATATTCCACTAATTTCATGGAGTATAGAAGTCAAAACTTTAACCAACTGAGTATAATAAAGAATGGAATAACAAAAAAAATCACCATGCATGCAGTACTTCGCATAGACAGGTTATTCCAACAGAATACTAAATAACGGAACCAGGTCAGGCGAAATTCGCACCGATAGGTTGTTCCAACAGAATAATAAAGAATGGAATAACAACAGAAATCACCATGCATGCGGTACTTCGCATAGACAGGTTATTCCAACGGAATACTAATAAGGACGGAATCAGGTCCGGCGTAAAATGCACAGACAGGATATTCCAACAGAATAATAATAAAGACGGAACCAGGTCCGGCGTAAAATGCACAGACAGGATATTCCAACAGAATAATAAAGACGGAATCAGGTCCGGCGTAAAACGCATAGACAGGATATTCCAACAGAATAGTAAAGACGGAATAATAGAAGAATGTCACCAAGTATAGGGTAGCCCGCGTATACAGGTTATTCCAACAGAATAATAAAGAATGGAATAACATAAGTTCTCTTCATGAATACAAAAGAATAACACCCCTTACGAGTACAACAAATAATATTCCCTACCTTAAAAGAAGAGTACTTGATATATAAGTAGTGAAGTAGCAGAATACTTTCTTCTTTCTCTCTATAGTTTATCTCTCTAGAGTTTCAGGGAATTCGTAAGAAAATAATGAAGGAATGAACTTCTATTTATAGAAAAATAGACTGCATAGTAACTAACTCATGAACGGTCCAGATTGATTTACTTTAATCTGACGGTCCATATTTAAAGCAAAATCTTTTGAATAAAATATAATATATTCTATTTATAATCTAATAAAACAAATAACTTTATAAAAGATTTTACTATGCAAATACTATACAGGCACTATGCAAACACTATGCATAATAAAATATAATATATTCTAATTATTGTCTAATAAAACAGATAACTTTATAAAAGTATTCTATTTTATATAAAAAGATTTTAATATGCAAAACACTATACAGACACTATGCATAATAGAATATAATATATTTTATTTATAGAATAACTTTATAAAAGTATTATGTTTTATATAAAAAGATTTTCTATATTATTACATTAATAATACCAACAAAACTGAGTGACTTATCACGTAAGCATCAACAATTAATACTGTGTGCTACTATGCAACCACGCGTATTACTGTACTTTTAACACCGGGTGTTTCAACAGTTAACGGTAAAACTTCCGCTGTTATTTTCATAAAGTATTTTTGTCATTTTCTCAATTCGACAATAATTCCGTTGTGGGGTCCACCAATGATTATGTCGTTGTACGAATATTCCCTGTTAAAATGAATATTCCTCGACCAATCGAATATTATATAACAACTTGCGTACTTTGCAAAATTTATAAATATTATCCTACAACTATAACATTATATCAATTTCACTCCATAATATTCAAAAATAATATTTATAGAAAATTCATCTTTATTCAAAAAGTTGGGGTTTTATAGATTTAGTATACTTGACTTACGTGAAAATAATTTTGTATATTGAACAAATTAGTATAAGAAAGAGAGATGATCATTCAAAGATTTGAATGTGTGTATTTGCTGAAATACAAGTGTGAATTATTTGAAAGGTTCAAAGAATTCAGATGTGAAACAAATTGGCAAAGTATTAAGATTCTTTGATTAGATTAAGGAATAAATACTTGTGCAATAAGTTTCTAGATAATCTCAATGGTTTTCTCACAAAGGACACCTCCTAATACACAATAATTGATTGATGTATCTGAAAGGAAAAATCATACCTTGTTGGACATGGTACAGTCCATAATGATTTTACCGACATTCCAGTATCCTTCTGGGGTAATGTCTTAGAAATGACTGTATATCTACGAAAAGGTAACCTCAAAATCCAGCCCCAAGACTCCATAAAAGTTATGAACAGAGAGGATTCCTAATCTTAAGTATGTTAAGATAAAGGGTTGTCCAACTTATGTGAAAAGGTTTCAAAGGATAAGCTTGGGACAAAATTTGACAAGTACATATTTGTGGGACATCTTAAAGTAAATTTAGGGTATATGTTCTATAATCCTACTTAGCAAAAGGTGTTTGTTGCTGAAACACGCTACCTTCTAAGATAAAGGTGTTAATCATTGAAGGGGCTAGTGGGAGGATAATAGAATCTTGAAGAGTTCAAGAACCACAATATACTATAAGTCAAATAAGAGGAACTTGTAGATAGACCTATTATACCACAACCGAATCGTAAATCTGGAATAGTACCGAAGATACCTAGGAGGTATGGATTCATCATGGATGATGATGATGATGATGAGGTACGCATCATAGAAGATGATGATCCAGTTATATATGATGAGGGAAGAGTTGTAGACACTCAGAGAAATATATTGAAGCAAAGCTTCTCAAAAATGGAACATTTGTTTTGATAAGACAATCAAAAGAGATTGATTTTATCAAAAATAAGAATGAACATAGTGTGTATAAAAGGGTCAGTGGGAGCGCCTTGACATTCCTAGTATTATATGTTGATATACTACGGATAAGGAATGACATACTAATGCTACAATCAGTAACGATAAAGTTGTCTAAACATTCCTCCATGAATGATTTGGGAAGAATATCTTAATTGGGGCAACAAATCTATATAGATAGATTTAATAGGATGCTCGACTTAACCTAAGGAACGTATATTCATTTGATGCTAAAGTCGTTTAGCATGGACAAACTCCAAGAGATGTCTCATGTTGATGAGCCCTTGGAGTGTATCTCTCTTAATAGTTCCCATAGACTCCTAAAAGAGAGAGATCGCATGAGTAACAATCATGTATGCAATGAAATATACTAGACCTGATGCTGATCAGTCATATTCTAGAGAAGTTCACTGTGAGTCAGTGAAAAACATCTTAAAGTACTTAACCGGCACTAATGATGTGATTAAAATTTATTGTGTTTCTAAATTAATACTAGAGGGCTTAACAGACTCAAGTTTTTCAGATAGACCAAGACAACAAAAAATCCACTTTAAGATAAAAGTGTTACCTTGAACGGTGCTGCAAGTGAATTGGAAATGTTTCAAACAGCAAAGAGTTGTTGGTTTAGTGATAAAGACAAAGTATATAGCTATAAATGAAACTGCAAGTTGATTGTTTAGGATGAAAAGTTCATTACAGAACTAGGAATAGTTTCTAAGTCTCATCTTGGATCTAAACATATGTTGTGGCACTTTTATGTGATTATAAAATCATTGAAAGATGGGAAATCACTAGAAAGATAGTGGACTCTCAAGAACAACATTACATATCTATTTACTGAAGCTTATCCAACAACAGGATAATCGTCACTTAGAGAAGAAGAGTATGAAATACCATGACGATAGAATTTAGTACAAGTGGGAGATTGAAAGTAGTATGCACACAAGCCTAATCATAGTTTGATGATAAAGCATATACTTTGTAACAATCTTATTCATTTATTAATAAAAAGTATTAATTTATTAAAGGCTTTTAATTATCTATATGATGCTGCTCTATAATATGTGATAAACCTATAGTTTTAAGCAATGCTTTTAGAATAATGATGAGGATCATTCTAATGAGATCTAAATTCTTAGAAAGCTTAAAACTAAAATAGTTCCCAATCGTTGGATTACTAAATTGGGGATTAGAGAATCCGGATAGATTGGTACATACGTTGCTTGCTCATTGGATGGGGATGATTGATCTCATGATCATTTGTGTGGAGACACTAAAGCAAGTATGTAGGTGCTTATTAGAGAATAAGTTCACTGAACGTGGCTCGCTAAGGAATACCTAATGGAGTTTTACTTGCCTGTCAATAGGAATTCCTGTAGTGATAATAGTACAAGTGATCCTTGGACTTGAGATCATCATAGTATCTTGTGTATGATGAGTTATAATTTGACTTATTCCTTAAGACCCTTAGGTTATCAAAGGGTATGCTTGGGTATAATAAGTCGTACATGGAGATAATGTATGATCAATAAAGAATCTACCACTTCTAGTAAAATAAGAGAAATGTCATATGTGATTCGATAAATGACAACTCAGTAGTCCTTGGCCAAGGTAGAATGAAATTAGAAAGGAGTTTCTAATTTGCATTATTTGGAGTTGTGCATTTAAGAGTCGAAATACATATAATTAAATAAAATAAGACTTGACAATAATTTCATGTCTTATATTTAATTGGAACATTGTATGATGGAAGGATTGAATTGTACGGTAACTATTTACTCAAAGGTTCTTTTATGATTAATGTTGAAATCTATATTATCTGGAAAAGTCGTTGATCGCTAGGGAGGCTTATCCCTATTGTAGAATAAATATTATTTATTTAAATAAATTAATAGTTTAATTTATTTATTTAAATAAGATTAGAATTGTTCTAATTCGATTTATTCATAACCGGTTTAATATGGAGAACCTAAAGGGTCACACCATAAAAGGAAGAATAATTATTTAAGAAGTTAATGGCATAATCTTAATAATAAGTTAAGTATATTTAATTTAATCTATAGTGATACAATATATTAAATAGCTTAATATTTATTATTTAATATTTTGAAAATATTAAATATAAATTAATAAGAGGAGTCTTATTATTATTATTACTATTATTATTATTTAATTACTAAAGGAGTTTGAGAATTAATTAATAAATCTACTCTCATTTATTTCTAATAAGATTATGAGGTTAAATTAATTAAAAGAGTTTAATTAATTATCCCTAATAAGATTAGGGAGCTTAATAAATAAAAATAATTAATTAATTAAATACTATTCTATTTTTTAATTAATTAGAAGGGTTAACTGATATCTTTATAAGAGGAGTCTTATATCAGATATCAATATACGTAATTCCAACAGTTGGGAGAGTACGCTCATTTTCTATGAGAGATAGAAAAACTAGGGTTTAGCCAACCACCCATCTTGTTTAATCTTTCTTCTTCCTTGGTGGATCACCTCTAGAGGCCAAACACTTGGGTGGCTAACATTGATCAAAGGAAGGAACCAAACCCGGTGGATTCAAGTTGAACGCGAAAATGATTGGAGGTGAACATATACCTGAGGAAGCTCGAATCTTCAAGGGTATGATTCTTATTCTTTATCTTTTCGTTTAATTAATAATTGTGCATAAATGATGATCTGGGTATATGGTTTGTAAAATTTTTTAAAACTTTAATTTTCCACGTTTCTGCTTCTTTTGTGCTATTTGATTGCGTTCTTGAATATTACAAACCTAACACCTAGACTGCAGGTCTAGAAAGAATCTGTGAGATTCAGAAAGTGTAAAAGATACCCTTAGTGGATTTTCTACTCGAGAAGTAGAAGAGTGAACTAGGAGCTTTAAGTGCTCTAAACCACTTAAAACTGATGTGTCTCTTACATTCTTGCTATAACTGCTAAAACTACTATAACTGTTATAATTGCCTCACTCTCACCAACTCACCATATCTAAAAGAGAGATTAAACAAATCATAATTTCGCTGTGTTTTAATCATTATCAAACTAACAAAGTAAAACGAAAAGAATTTTAAATATCTATTCAACCCCCCTTCTAGATAACTATTGTGCCTCTAGGAACTAACAATTGGTATCAAAACAGGTTCTATTATATAGCCTACAAAGCTTAAGTAGATCCAATGACACACTTACCAAGTTAATCAAAGACTGGAGGAGACAGCAAGCCACCTATGTGCAACAAAGATAAATTTGCAAACTGGAAAGTTTGGATACAAGCAGATATGGATTCAATAGATGAAGATCTATTTGAAACTATTTAGAATGGGCCCTACATTCCTACAAAACTTGCACCAACTACGGACGACCCAAACAAAATACAGATCAAGGTCAAAGGAGAATGGACTGACAACGAGAAGAGAGCTGGACAACGAGACAAAAAGGCCAAGAACATTTTGTTTCAATCCTTAGAAGATGATCTATTCAAAAAATGTGGTCAACAACAAAACAGCAAAGGAGGTTTGGGAAGCACTACTCATCATGCATGAAGGAACAGAAGAAGTAAGAAAAAACAAACAATCTCTCCTGACACGGCAATATGAAATGTTTGCACACGTTCAAGGAGAAAACGTCACTGCTACCTACGAGAGATTCAACGTTCTGCTCAACTCTCTACGAGCCTATGGAAAGATCTATCCATACAAAGATCTAATCATAAAGTTCATGAGAGCCTTACCGAGCAAGTGGGATACCAAAACCACTACTATTAGAGAGTCAAAGAATCTCCATGAGATGATTGTTCAACAGTTATATGGCAACCTTCTCACATACGAGATAGAACTGACTCAACGACAAGAAATTCTATTTGAAGGAAGAAAGAATGATAAGGGTGTTGCTCTCAAAGCAACTGAAAGCACCTCCAAGGTCAACACTGAAATTGACTCTGAGTATGATGAAGATGATGATGAGGACTTTGCAATACTGGTGAAAAGACTCAGAAGGTTCATGCATCAAGGCAAAACCAGCAAGCCAAAGAAAGTCAGCAACTACAACAGCCAGGAGCAAATGAATGATTTATGCTACAATTGCAAGAAACCTGGCCACTTCATTGCCAACTGTAACAAACGTCTCAGAGAAGAACTAAAGAAGAAATTACATCCAAAGAAGGATTACAAAGGCAAAAAAAGGCCTCAGAAGAGAGACAAAGGCCTTGTACCTGGAGGATCGTGGAGTAACTCAGACAATGACTCAACTCTTGAATCTGGAGATGCGGAAGATCCTCAAATGACAAATCTTTGCCTAATGGCCAAGAATGGAAAGGACAAACAGAACTCCAACATACATGAAGTAAGTATAGATGAGGTATTTGACTTCAACTCTCCTGATGTAGACATTGATAATTTAAGAAATGCACTGCATGGCATAACATCTTATCTGCATCAATACATGAAATGGATTAGAGTTTTGTCTAAGGACTATTCACTTCTTCGAAAGGAGAAAGAGAAAGTTCAAGAAGAAATGGAAATAGCCCTTCTAAGCACTGACTCTCTCTCCAAGTTTGAAGCTGAGAATAAGCTCTTAAAACAGACCAACGAGCTCAATGCACAAAGAGAGTCAAGTCTAACCTCTAAAATTGAGGAACTAGAAAAGACAATCTCTACATGGAATAAATCCTCTTCATCCATGGACTCCCTGATCTTTAGCCCAATAAATGTCTCTGACAGAACAGGTTTAGGCTTTGGGGAATCTGCCTTAGAGCCATATGTGGAAAAGGTAAAGGAAACTAGCACTAGTAATGCTTCAAGTTTTAGTAGAGGCATTATATTTGTGAAATCCTCACAAAAGGATGAGCCTGTTAAACCCTGCTCTACTGATTCAATCCATATTCTGAGAACTAAGGGATCTCATACTGGCCTGGGTTTCAGAAACGAGAAGAGTAACCCAGCCACTACTCACCAACCTCGAATGATTGTAGAGTCGAGTAAGACCAACTCTACGAACCAACTGGGAAGGTACATGTTGCCTCTTTTTTAGTTCTAACAAAAGAGCTCTAACTCATGCAAACATACATGGGTCAACAAGCAATACAAAGTAAGTCGAGTATCGATCCACGGAGAAAGGATTCTAAATCAAACTATTATGCATCAACTAAATCACTATTTTTATTTGGTCAAACTACTGTTTATGATTGGAAATTACTCTAAACTCAAATAATAACTAACAGAAGAATATTAATGTAATAATTCAAATCTGGAAATAATGGGATCCTAACTTCACTTAATAGTTCATCTAATTACCACCATCATGCAAGACTATTCACGTATGACAGGAAATTAGCCAAGAGCACAAACGCAGACATAACCATTTTTCAATGTATCATGACCTACTCACATAACATCCACATACAATAGACATCATGTAATCATCAATAAAACCAATCTCACTATATTTCTATGTGAAATTACAGCAATATTGAATTTAAGCACAAGCCTTATATAACTCATACTGTGAAACAGTATATGTCTATCTGGTTCACGAAATACAAAGCTAAGCAAAACATCCCCATATACGAATGCTATCATGATTACAACCATACTTGCATGTTATTTTTCAACTCCATACAAGTACATAAAATGAATGGTGATCAATCATTCATGCATTCAAATCAACTATGATAGAAATTATTCACAATACGCAAACAGTCCAACAATCAAGCCATAAGTTAAACTACATATTAAAATACGTTAGAATCCCATAATGGAGTTTAGTTCATCGCTGAACCGAAAGCCATTATGGGATCAAATTAACACATGGAAAATAAATAAACAATTAAAAGAGAGACAATATAATCGATCAAACCCAATTGCTGATTATACTCCAAACGTAACGTTTAAATCCTCAATATTCTCTAGCAACATAAAAGTAGTTCATCCACAATGATTGAAATCCAAAGAAGAAGTAGAAAATAATAGGTCTATGCTTGGTTCATCAATGGAAATCTCTCAAAGCATAAAATCCTAGTTTTTTATTATGAAAACACGTAAAAACTAAAAATAGACGCGTCTGGTACCAACCAGAATAGTTTTAACCCACTCAAACTCTTAAAATTTAAAAATTAAAATAAAATTGCTTAACAACTGCAGATATCGCGCGCAGGCGCGCAAGGTCACTTCATAATCATCATGCGGACACGCGTGTTTAAAATCTGCTAAGTCCGGGTGATCGCGCAGGCGCGCGTCTTTTGGCCTGTGTAGCCGCGCAACTTCTGCATTTTGAATTCTTTGCTCTACTGCTGCTACTACTTTTGTGTTCAACTACTGATCCCTCTTCCTTCATCCATGCTCAGTTGCATATCTCCAATTGTTCCTTGCATCATGCTTACATTAGCCTCATGCCATCTACCATCGCCAAGCTATGCCATTTCCTGCACTTTCACACCAAAGGAGTTCTCAGTACATGCAATACAAAACAAAACAAAATGCAGTTAAAAACACACTAAAGTGTACTTGAGATGGGCATAGTTCTCTTGAATTGATATCCAATAAGTAGGTATAAAACCCACTTATCAAATATCCCCAAACTTGAACTATTGCTTGCCCTCAAGCAATGCATACTATATAAACACTGAAAATGCAACTACATGCTATACAACTAAATCATGATGCTACTAGTCTCACATTATTCCAGCTATAACAAAATTTTAGTCCAAAATGTCTCAGCGAATTATCCAAATTCGGGAATACAAATTCAAACCAAACTATAGGCATAATATCATACACTCAAATAATTCATATATGCTATAAAGATGTTGTGTGTGTGTTGTGTTCACCAAAACTTGGCTTAAGTAAAGAATACACATGCTAAACTGCTTAAAATAAGAAATTACAGTCTAAATCAAGACTCATGTATACTTATGCAACAAAGACTGTTCCAACATATCAAAATAAACTAAGGTTTAACAATGGGCTTAACTGCTTTATTTCTACCCACGAGGGCGATTTTCGCCCTTTCCCGCGGTGTTTATTGCTTTATATATATATATATATATATATATATATATATATATATATATATATATATATATGTGTGTGTGTGTGTGTGTGTGTGTGTGTGTGTGTTCCCAAAGTTTGATTATCAATGCTTTGTACAGTCTAAGTCTAGTTTCCACATATTTCTTTTTTTAAAACCACATTTCCTATTAAGCAATGCAACACATCATTCTTATGCCTACAAGCAATTGTGAACACGGCAGTGCCAACCGATAGCATCTAAACAACATCATGAATTACATCGTGTAAAACATTATATCTAAGCTCATGTTATCCAAAATACTCAACAATCCTTCAAAATTCACTTTCATCATAGGCTAGACATAATTCCCATAAAGCCAGAATTTGTGAAACATGCAACTAAACATATACTAACACAAATAATGATGACTAAAAACAGAATAATATAACATGCAATTATTAACTAACACATAAACATGCAAACTTTTAAACTAAACATGCAAATGCTATATGCAAACTGCACTACTACCCTAATACCCCCAAACTTAGAATATTCATTGTCTCAATGAATGGAGATATAAGGTTAGAAAAACTCCCCTAATGCTCAGCTGCCCCACCGTCATCGGGTGGTGAATCCGGTGGTGGATATGGCATGGCAGTCCCGAACTGTGGCAACTCAACCATGATGTAAGACCCCAACTTTTATGAATAAAGATTAATTTTTCTCGAAATATATTTTTGAATATTATGGTGTGGATTTGATATAATGTTATAGTTATGGGTATTATTTATAAATTTTGCAAAGTAAGCAAGTGGTTATATAATATTCGATTGGTCGGGGAATATTCGTTTTCACAGGGAATATTCGTACGATGGCACAATCATTGGTGGCCCCACAACGAAAGTATTATCGTAGTTAGAAAATGACAGAATTATCTTTTTATAAAAATAACAGCAAAAGTTTTACCGTTAAACTGTTGAACTACCCGGTGGTAAAAGTACAGTAATACGCATGGTTGCATAGTAGCACACAGTATTGATTATTGATGCTTACGTGAGATGTCACTCAGTTATATTCAATTATTCCTACAATATCATCTGCATAATATTTTATATTATTAAATCAATAATTGAGACGACAAAGTTATTCATATTATTATTTACAATATTGACAATGTTAGAAGTTCTGTCAAGGAGAGGTTTGATCACCTTATTGCGCGCCAATAAGGAGAAATCCTTATCGGAAAGCCCCCTCTTTCCTGGGAACGACTTGGTTGTTAAATATTGTGAGTTATAATATTAATGATGAATAAGTTCGTGTTGATTAAAGATGAAATTGATATTTCCATTATGTTGGGATTATTAGTGTTAGTGGAAATCGACATCTATTCCAATAATAATTGATGTCCGGAGGTTATATTGACTGATCGGGTAATTAATCGGATAAATGAGCAATTAATTACAATTATTTCACATGCTTATAACTATTTGTTCACATGTGTGTACTATTGATTCACATTCATGTACTATTAGGGGAGGTGGTGCAAGATTGATAATACTTGCATGACTAAATTAAAAATGAAGAAAAAGAGGAAGATATTATACTGTAATATTTTGAGCCCCAAAACGTTCTATTATCGAAACTATATTTTTCTATAAATAGAAGCTCATTCTTCCTGCATTTCTCACCAATTCACTAAAGCTATAGAGCAATTATAATAGAGAGAAATTATAGAGAGAAAGAAGAAAAGAAGTCTGCTACCTCACTTTTCCAGTATCCAGTCTTCTTCTAAGGTAAGGGGTATTATTTCTTTCGTATTCATGAAGAGAGTTATTTTCTTTCAATACTCATAAGGGTTGTTATTTCATTCTTTATTATTATGTTGGAATAACCTGTCTATGCGAAGTACCGCATACATGGTGAAATTCTTCTGTTATTCCATTCTTTATTATTCTGTTAGAATAACCTGTCTGTGCGGTCTATCGTATGCCTGGTGAATTCTATTGTTATTCCATTCTTTATTATTCTATTTGAATAACTTGTCTGTGCGGTCTATCGCGTGCCTGGTGAATTGTATTGTTATTCCATTCTTTATTATTCTGTTGGAATATCCTGTCTGTGCGGATTACGCATGACCTGGTTCCCTTCATTATTATTCAGTTGGAATAATCTGTCTATGTGGATTACCGCATGCATGGTGAATGATCCTTCGTATTCATTCCTTATTAAATTATGAAAATGATCTGTCTACGTGGATTACAGCATGGCGGACAAAAATCCATTTACAGTTTCATATATTCTATTATACTCAGTTGGTTAAAGTTTTGGCTTTTATACTCCATGAAATTAGTAGAATATTCTGGATATTTGCGCTTCATCCAGTATCTTTTCATGGAAATATTCTTTTGAGCATTCTTGAATTTTACTCCACAAAACAGTATCATGTTGACAATTTGGACGTTATTGATTTCTGGATAAATTAAATTATAAATCTTTAAAAATTTATCCTTGAACTTGTTTTTATTGAATTCTTATATCATTTTCATCATCCTCATGTTTATAATATGTTGAAAGTCATCTGTGGCCTATAGTGCATAGATGGACTTGGTGTGATTATGACCAGGGACTATTCGGTATAATCATGACCGTAACGTTACAAATGAAGTGGTAAAAGTTCTCATTGGCCGTAGTGCATTGATGGACAGTTGTTGGCATGATCATGAGCATTAATGAATACACGAATATCATTGGCCCGTAGTGCATGTATAATTTTTGGTCGTGATACTAATGAATATCCTTGGCTGTAGTGCAGGGATGATGTGGTTTATTTATTAAGCTGAGTCTCAGCGATAAAAGTGATGAAAAACCTTTTAAATCATAGAAGATAGTATATTTTATTCTTTACTTGACTCTTCTAATGAATTGCTTGTTCCGCTGTAGTTAAACTTGATGTTTGTTATATTTTATCAGTTTAACACTGTTGAAGGCTAACGATAAATTATTCTGCATTATCTTAGTCATAATATTTCTTACTGGGCTAGTTGAGCTCACCCTTTCTTTCACTGTTCTCTTCAGGAAATGAGAATATAGCGGGGACGAGTCGGGGAACGGATTAACGGTCCAGATGGTTGTTTTAGTAGTCGTCACTACTCTATAAAATAGTTTTACAATAAATGAAATGAGGACTCCATTAAGTGTGGATATTGTCTAGATTACAATATTCTTATTAAAACTCTCAGATTATGTTTTGTCGTATTTTTCACGACTGTTGTATAATTAAGTTGTATTTGAATTTTGTACCATGTATTTGGCGACTCAAAATGGATGATGTATACCTATTTTGGGGGCGTCACAGTTGGTATCAAAGCTTAGGGATATGATCCCTGGCTAAGATGTGAGACTAGAACTAGGAGGGGAGAGACGGGGAATTCCTTCGCTAGTATGACCTACCTAAGTTTATTTGGTATTTAATTGGTCGGTCAGAGTATAGGGATAATATGTTGCATGTCAAATAACCCTTGTTTTGTGGCAGTATTTGAAAATGACATCTGAGAATGTTGAGAATAGCAATGGAGCACAAGAGACCGTTGAGTCACCACAAATCAATAATCAGGATAATGTGCATCAGGAAGGCGATAATCCTCATGCAAACAACAACACTGACCAAATGATGAACGATGGAATGTTCATAGGGTTTATGCAATTCATACAACATCAGGCGAGAGCGGCTCCTATCCAAAATGTAGGTGGAAACACTGAAAACTCTCGGACGGTCACCGCTAAACAGTTCAAGGAGCTGGGACCACTGGAGTTTATTGAAGAGCAAAAACCACTTAAGGCATAAATGTAGATAAAGCAGATCACCAAGATATTTGATGTCTTGGGATGCACCGAGGAACAAAAGGTTCCCTTTGCCACCTTTATGTTGTGAGGAGAGGCAGATTACTAGTGGGAATCGGTATAGCGTACTCAACTTGCCACACTGAAGATGTCTTGGGAGAAGTTTCAAGAACTATTCAACGACAAGTACTTTCCCGAAAGTATTCGTCATATGAAAGAGGTAGAGTTCATCAAGTTGGAGAAGAATAATATGACCGTGTCACAGTACGAAGCTAAGTTTGTTGAGTTGTCCCGGTTTGCGTCCCACTTGGTTGATAATGAGGAGAGAATGACGCAGATGGTTTTAAGAGGTTTGAAATCGGAGATACGTCAATATCTTATTTCTCATAAACTGTGTTTGTATTCAAGTGTTATAAATAGGGCTTAGTTATTGGAGCGCGATAACGAGTCAACGCAACCAAGAGAAAGAAGCCGGCAGAATGAAAATACTAGTGGTAACAGTCATCGAAGCGGTGAGAACAAATGTGTAGGGAATCAACATGCCATAAATGGTAACCACTTTGGTGGTAATCATGGCCAAGACAATAAAAGTGGACATTTCAAGAAGAGGAGATTCAACAATGATGGAAAGACGTCAGCACCAACACTCATTATTAAGGAAGGAGAACGACCACCTATTATATTCTTGAAATGCGGAGGGGAGGGACACATCAGTCCAAACTATGCGCATCAGTCCAAAACATGTTACAATTGTGGAAGAGAAGGTCACCTAGCTAGATTTTATCGTACAGGGAAGCCAAGTCCAATTGGAATGGTGACACCAAATGTCATCCCAGACAAGTCAAAACCAATAGTTCAAGGGAGAACGTTTGTTGTGACCTCCCAAAAAGCAAGGAACGCGAACGAGGTCATCACGGGTAAGCTTATCATAAAATCTAGCGAAGTCTATACCTTATTTGATACCGGTTCTACCCATTCTTTTATTTCTCCTGCATGCGCTCAACGTTTAAATTTGACTCTAAAGAAGTTAGATTTTGACTTATCTGTTGAAACTTCGTTGGGAGAAACCTTCATACATCCACTGTGTATAAGTCTTGTTTAATTCAAATCGGTAACCGCACATTACCTGTCGATCTTATCTCCTTAAAAATACTTGCATTTGATGTGATTCTAGGGATTGATTGGTTAACTACTCATCATGCTAAAATTAATTATTTTCATAAGGTTGTTAGCTTTCATATTCCTAACAAACCTATTATGCGAATTTAAGCAACCAAACCATTAAAATCAACCACTGTCATCTCAAGCCATAAAGATATTCGTTTATTAAAAAATGGATGTCAAGCTTTCTTAGCTCATGTCACGGATTTAAACAAAAATACGTCAGATTTGAAGGATATTTCTATTATTAATAAATTTCCTGACGTATTCCCTGAAAAACTTCATGGCCTACCCCCAGAGCATGAAGTTGAATTTTGTATCGACCTTGAACCCGGTACAAAACCCATTTCCAAAGCCCCATATCGAATGGCTCCTATTGAACTTCAGGAGTTAAAGACCCAATTGCAGGAATTGTTAGACATTGGTTTCATTCGTCCTAGTACGTCTCCTTGGGGTGCTCCTGTTCTTTTCGTGAAGAAGAAATATGGAAATATGCGACTTTGTATTGATTATCGGGAGTTGAATCATGTCACCATCAAGAATAGGGATCTGTTACCTCGCATTGATGACTTATTTGACCAGTTGCAAGGAGCATAATTCTTTTCAAAGATCGATCTTCATTCTGGATATCATCAGCTGAAGGTTAACACTGAGGATATTCCAAAGACTGCCTTCAGAACTCGGTACGGGCATTATGAATTCTTAGTCAGGTCTTTTGGATTGACTAATGCTCCTATTGCCTTCATGGATATGATGAACCGAGTATTCAAGGAATATTTGGATCACTTTGTAGTCGTCTTTATTGATGACATTCTTATATATTCCCAAAGACATGAAGATCATGATCAACACTTGAGGTTGATACTCCAAAAGCTTCGTGAAAACAAGCTTTATGCCAAGTTAAAAAAATGCGAGTTCTGGCTTGAGGAAGTAACATTCCTTGGGCACGTAGTATCAAGTCATGGAATATCTATTGACCCGGCAATGATTGAAGCTATTCAAAGCTGGGAGCAACCTAAATCAGTGACCGAAGTATGTAGCTTTCTCGGCTTAGCTGGTTATTATCGAAGATTCGTAGAAGGGTTTTCTCAAATCGTTACTCCATTAACTCAGTTGACTCGGAAAGATACAAAATTCGGTTGGAGCTTGAAATGTGAGAAGAGCTTTCAAGAACTCAAGAGGAGACTCATTTCAGCACCTGTTCTGACAATACCATCTGGCTCGGAGGGATTTGTCATCTACAGTGATGCTTCAGGCAAAGGGTTAGGATGTGTTCTCATGTAACATGGGAAAATCATAGCCTATGCCTCTCGACAACTCAAAGAATATGAGAGGAATTATCCTACTCATGATCTAGAGTTGGCAGCAGTTGTCTTCGCACTTAAATTTTGGAGGCATTACCTGCATAGGGAGAAAGTGGAGATCTATACAAATCATAAAAGCTATCAATGTCCTGCCCAGAAGTATTCAAGCAGATGGGTTGATGCTAGTAGAGTTCTTCCAGCCTCTATCAATGTCCTGTTCTTTCTCTCAGCAACTCCATTTTGTTGAGGAGTTCATGGAGCTGAGAAGTTATGACTGATGCCATTGTCTATGCAGAACTGGTCCATTTCTGAGAAGTCGAATTATCTGCCATGACCACTCCTTATAGCCTTGATTTTCTCCCCTTTCTTGTTCATCACTAGCCTAAACATCTTGATCGGTTGGGAGCTTGTTTCATCCTTTGAGGTTAGAAAGAACACCCATGTGAATCTGGTGTAGTCGTCGACTATGACCAGTGAGTATCTCTTCCCTCCGAGGTTTGTTGTTGGAATTGGGCCAAATAGATCCATATGGAGCAACTGCAGGGGTTTTTCAATTGAGTTGGTAGTTTTGCTCTTGAATGAGCTTCTGATCTGTTTTCCAAGCTGACAGGCATTGCACGTCCTTTCTTTAACGAAGCTAAACTTGGTTAAGCCTACAACTAGATCTTTTGAGGCTAGTTTGGAAATGCTCTTGAAGTTGAGATGAGACAATCTTCGATGCCATAACCAGCTCATTTCTTTAGATGATTTAGCCAGAAAGCATATTATCTCGTCTGAGCTTAGTTGTCCAAGATTTACTATGTAGATATTTCCTTCTCTTATTTCGGTTAGCTTTACAATAGATGTCTTCAGGTCTCTGACTTGACATTGATTGTTGAGGAATTGTAGAGTTTGTTAATGCTCAGAAGATTGTGTTGTAGTCCTTCCACATAGGCCACTTTACTGAAGGACACTGCATTGTTTCCAGCTGAGTCGTATCCTCTTGTCACCAGAGCGGTTGTCACCAAAGATGACTGAGGGACCTTCCTTCTCTATGTAGTTAGACAGAAGAACTTTGTTCCCAGTCATGTGCCTTGAGCATCCACTGTCCAGATACCAGGTTGTGGTCATGGAGCTCTTTTTCTGTGGTAACATTAAACTTTCATTTTGGTACCCATACTTGCATGGGTCCCACTTTGTTAGTACCCTTGGGGACCCAAATCTGCATGATTTTGGGTTTCACATTCATGGAATTATAATAGCACTTTGCATCATTGTGACCTACTTTATAGCACACAAAACATCCAATATGATGCATGCTTGTGTGTGTGAGAATTCTTCTTCCATTTGGACTTTTGTGTATCTTTAGTCATCCTTCTGTTAAGCTGATTTTCCTTCTTCCATGTGTCCTTGTGTTTCATGATTTGTCAGGAGTGTACCTTACCTCTACTGTACTGATAAGTGGGTTTATACCTACTTATTGGATATCAATTCACTAGAACTATGCCCATCTCAAGTACACTTTAGTGTGTTTTTAGCTGCATTTTGTTTTGTTTTGCATTGCATGTACTGAGAACTCCTTTAGTGTGAAAGTGCAGGAAATGGCATAGCTTGGCGATGGTAGATAACATGAGGCTAATGGAAGCATGATGCAAGGAACAATTAGAGATATGCAACTGAGCATGGATGAAGGAAGAGGGATCAGTAGTAGAACACAGAAGCAGTAGCAGCAGCAGAGCATAGAATTCAAAATACAGAAGTCGCGCGGGCGCGCGGCTACACAGGCCAAAAGACGCGCGCCCGCGCGATCACCCGGACTGAGCAGATTTTAAACACGCGCTCCCACGCGATGATTATGAAGGGACCTCGCGCGCCTGCGCGATGATTACGAAGGGACCTCGCGCGCTCGCGCGCGACATCTACAGCTGTTAATTAATTTTATTTTAATTTTTAAATTATAAGAGTTTGAGTGGGTTAAAACTATTCTGGTTGGTACCAGACGCATCTATCTTCAGTTTTTACGTGTTTTCATAATACAAAACTAGGGTTTTATGCTTTGAGAGATTTCCATTGATGAACCAAGCATAGACCTATTATTTTCTACTTCCTCTTTGGATTTCAATCATTGTGGATGAACTACTTTTATGTTGCTGGAGAATATTGAGGATTTGAACGTTACGTTTGGAGTATAATCAGCAATTGGGTTTGATCGATTATATGTCTCTCTTTTAATTGTTTATTTATTTTCCATGTGTTGCTTTGATCCCATAATGGCTTTCGGTTCAGCGATGAACTAAACTCTATTATGGGATTCTAACGGATTTTAATATGTAGTCTAATTGATTGCTTGATTGTTGGATTGTTTGTGTATCATCGGGAATTTCTATTATGGTTGATTTGAATGCATAAATGAATGATCACCATTCATTATAATATACTTGTATGGAGTTGAAAAATAACATGCAAGTATGGTTGTAATCATGATAGCATGCGTATATCGGGATGTTTTACTTAGCTTTTTATTTCGTGAACCAGATAGATATATATTGTTTCACCGTATAAGGTATATAAGGGCTTGTGCTTAAATTCAATATGGCTGCAATTTCACATAGAAATATAGTGATCTCGGTTTTATTGAAGATTACATGATGTCTATTGTATGTGGATGTTATGTAAGTAGGTCATAATACATTGAAAAATGGTTATGTCTGCGTTTGAACTCTTGGCTAATTTCCTGTGATATGTGAATAATCTTGCATGATGGTGGCAATTAGATGAACTATTAAGTGATGTTAGGATCCCCTTATTTCCATATTTGATTTATTACATTAATATTTTTCTGTTAGTTATTATTTGAGTTTAGAGTAATTCACCATTGTCGACGTCGGGATTTTTAATTGTCCTTTTCCGTTACTTGTTCTTTGGTGTTCTCGTTTTAAGTGAGATTTGTTTGAAAAAACAAGTGAAAAAGGTCCGACATGTATAATGTCGACGATGGGACTGTTAAGAGTCGCCAGTTGATTTTTTAAATGGTTGTACCAACACAACCGAGAAAAGGTTTGCACATTGACCCAGTTATGTGACACTGCTAAACGGGTCGGTGGAACCGAGATTCATTAGGGTCCGGGGACTTGGTTATGCGGGGGGAAGGTGTTAGGCACCCCCCGACATCCGTGTTACCACGGTGACCACCTCTTTTCAAGAAACTATTATCTGAATGTGTGTGTGTGTGGGTCAATGTGCTATTATTTAGAAGTAGTGCGAGGCCTCGTTCGCACCTATATACACAGGGTTTGAATTTATGTAAAAATTCAATTTTTAGCAAGATATGGCAGCGATGTTTTATAAAAGAGGTTTTTCAAACCCTGATGCTTAATAGTAATTGAGACCTTTTACACTCCCAATTTATTAAGTGTTTGGCTTGATTGATTTTATTTGATAGATGCGAAGCATCCGTACGAAAATAATGTACAAAAATAATGCCGACTTTCTCATGGGTATGGAAACCATTTGAGGAAATTCAGACATCGTAGAATAATTTACAAGCTTCTTACAGCTAAAAATGTCCATCACGGGAACCGAATCTAGATCCAATGGGTTGAATCTATGATCACATGATTCCTAGGCGCACATGATACCGCAATTTATATGAAAGCAGTATGCTGGTATATATATATATATATATATATATATATATATATATATATATATATATATATATATATATATATATATATATATATATAAAAGCTATAAATATATATATACAGACACGATCACCAACCACGAAGCACCTCCATGGGGGATCAGAAATGTAAATAAAGTTGTACAAGCTATCAATCGCCATAGAAGAAACTCCAGGCGGGACGAAACGTAAATAAAGTTGTAAATACGGTCAACCGCCACGAAGAAAACTCTAGGCGGGACGAAATGTAAATAAAGTTGTAAATACGATCAACTGCCACGAAGGAAACTCCAAGGCAAGACGAAATATATATATATATATATTAACTGTGTGTCGAACTCTATTCGATGAGTCTGGATTTTACATCCGGTGCATTTATTCGATTATATATATATATATATATATTAAAGCAAGTAAATGCTCCGGATGTAAAATCCAGGCTAATCGAATAGAGTCCGACACACAGTTAATATATATAAGTATATATATATATATATATATATATATATTAAAGCAGTAAACGCTCTGGATGTAAAATCCAAGCTCATCGAACAAAGTCCGACACACAGTTAATATATATAAGTATATATATATATATTAAAGCATTAAACGCATCAGACCAAAGTCTAGGCACAACGAACAAAGTTCGACACACAGTTTATATATATATATATATATATATATATATATATATATATATATATATATATATATATATATATATATATATATATAAAAGCAAATAAACGCTCCAGACCGAAGTCTAGACTCAATCGAGGGATAACTCGATAATGTTAGTCAATATATAATATATATATATATATATATAATATATATATATATATACAAACAAAAAAAAACCATGGACAAAAGTTCGGGCTAAAGCAAGCAACACGACTCTCAACGTGAAGAAGGATGTGTGCAGAGATGAAGAGAAAGACTCTAAAGTGTGTGAGAAGGCTTACAGTTGACTGCCAAAGAAGACTTCTATATCTTTA
Source organism: Panax japonicus (assembly GCA_020205505.1). Lineage (NCBI taxonomy): Eukaryota > Viridiplantae > Streptophyta > Magnoliopsida > Apiales > Araliaceae > Panax > Panax japonicus. Next base: position 43,738,976 of record CM035100.1, read on the forward strand.
GAGTGGGTAAACACTGGCTTTTGTAGGTACAAACGGGCTATATATGAGCTCACAGGTGCTTAAAATGAGAAAGTACATTGCATGGGGTGAGTACAGAGCAAATTAGGCAGGGCTTCCTTGCCATTTTCTCTTACAAAATGGGCAGCCTAAGCCCTCTATTTATAGACGATTTAGCTGCAGGTGTACCTACGGCTGAGCCGCAGGTGTACCAGAGGCAACCCGGGTGGGCCCGAGTTTTTCGGGTCGGGTCATCTCGAAGTACGTGCACTCGGGCACTGTAATGTCCACTCGAACTTTCAGAAGTGCAATCCGGGCATCCGTTTGAGGTATACAGGACCTATTTCGGACCGTCGTTGTCGAGAGTTGTACGATGACATGGGATTAGAGTTTGTACGAAGTCGTTGAAGATGGGACGATGCCCTCCGGTCTTCAAGCTTCAACTTTCATCCGTTACCCCGCACAATAGTCACTCGGGATTGGTTAGTCTTGTGGGACATCGTTGCGTAGAGATGTTTGAGATGATGTGGTGTGGCATGGTGTTGGCTAAATAACGATGTTGCCCCTTACCGATGTTACCACCGGATTGGGCTGATAAAGCAGACGTTGCTCAGAGCTTGGCTGAGATTGGACTGCTGCATTTATCGAAGGTCCTCATTGTCATCTTTGAGGTGCGTCTGTCTTCCCGGTGTTATCGTTGGGTTGGTACAAAACATCTCGTTGTGAGCCCTGAGATTGAAGCTGGTCGCATTTGAAACAAGAATTTTTAGGGTTATCTCTAAAACTGCATTCCTTGGGGTTATCACCAAGGTTGGTGGCTATTCCCATAGTTGGGACTGAGACTGGATACCTCGGGGTTTTCTCCGAGATCAATCGGTCTTCTCCGGTGTGTTTTCCGGTATTGGATCTGCATGCCTCGGGGTTATATCCGTGGTTGGAATTGTTACTCCCAGAGTGGGATCTGAGTTTGATGCTGAGCTTTCGGTAGTATTTGGTATGGATATGGATTGTCTTTCAGGGTTCCCTCTTAATAGACGAATCTGTCCTCCTATAATGTTAGTGACAGGTATACAGAAAATTTCGAGTGTCTACAGATGCCCCTCTTTATCATACTCTTGCATGGAGATGCATGGGTAGGATAAAGAATCCTAGACACTTGAAACGCAACAAGACAAACATGGTACTATGGGTAGCAACATGATGTAACTATATGATGCATGTATATGGGGTTGTAGCCCAACATGCTGGGGATGATTGCTGGCTCCCTTTGGTTTCAACTGGGGATTGGCAATGATGACCAGATTTGATGTGTAATCCGAATCTGTTAGGATGTTGATGTTGGAGTTATCACCAAATCCATGTGTCTTCAATTATGACTTGATCCTGAAGATGTATCTCTTATGTGTAAGAGATCTATGGGGATAAAGCTTGATCTGTTTGAGGATGTGTATAACATATTCCATCATCGATCCTTCTTGATAACATTGACCTTCTCTGGTTGGTATCGCCAGATCATGTCAAGATTCTTTTGGATTTACTGCTAACAGAAAATGCTGTCAAGGATGTCTGACCTTCGTTGACGTGTACTTCACCGACATATGAATCAACGGCTGAAAAATCCTGTAGGATATACTGTCAAGGTTGCTTGACCTCCGCTATCATGTAGATCAATGGAGCATTGCGTTATGACCCCTGCCGGGGATCCGCTGGGGAAATATGAGCAATCGAGCATGAAATCCTCGAATAGCTCTAGAGCTCTAATAGGTTTAATCGCTATCTGCTGAGATAACGTCAAGGCTGCTTGACCTTCGTTGATATGTGTGTCAACGGCTTAAATGTACGTTATAATCCCTTGCTAGGGACATACGTTGTAACCCCCGTCGGGGATTCATTTAGGGTAACGACCTGGAGTTGGCGGCATCGGACATGTACAAGGTATTGCCGGATGTGATTTATAATAAATAAGATCATTGGCAGAGTATACCTCGTGTTCGGGTGACTACAAATGAGCGATGTATAGACTCAAAGTTTCATCTGAGAAGACAAGGATTGTATGCTATTTTGCTCAATCGCGTGGCATTTTTATTCCCGATTTGACTTTTTCTAGTCCGCAAGAACTCCTTTGCAACTCGAATTGGACCGAGCCGGAGTGTTGGGATCCACATAGGGGTGCCATAGGTGCACCTGCTGCAGCCGCAGATGAGCATGCGGCCAATCGTAAATGATAAATTCCAGCAGGTTGGCAACACAAGTCATTTTCAGCTTGTCACGCGAAGAGAAATCTTTGAGCCTCCTTCAGATCTGCTGAGTTCGGGCTATTTTCTGCAAATTCTATCACCGTACAAGTGTTCTACACTATCCTGGTAACATATGCATGTATTTTTTTCAGTTTTTATCCGTTGGATTTTGAGTTATAGCATGAAATGCATCTAAACACATAGTAGTGATTATGTATGCACAAATGACTTGATAAAAAATATTCAACATAGTAAATGTTAGTATTAAACCATGTTGAACATAATGATGTGAAAAAAAATTGAATTTTGAGACAGTCAAATTGGCACCTTTTTCTGTTATTTTTTGTCCTATTTGAGGTCCAATGAGCAAAGGTATAAAGGCAAAGTACTCCTGATATTGAGGTTAACCTTATGCATGTATGATTTTGATTTTCAATGTATATATTATGTATATGACTTTGGGGCAGGTGTGCTGCTGAATGGTCACCTAGACATGCCTATGTGCATGTGGATTGTCCTATTTTCAAAGGGGACTATGGCAAAAAAAATTCCAAATATAGGCATTGGGTAGTCAGATCCTTGTTAGGAGTTCCTGCGGAGGCGCTCAAAGGTAGGATTGTCCGTTTAGGTTCTTTGAGTGTAGATGCTATGAGCGGGCTTTTGAGTGAGCCCATGCCTGATGATGTTAGAATCAGGGATCGCGTTCTGCGGCGATTGTTCCCGATGATCATTAGAGGCTGCTTCATAGCAGATAACTCTTCTACGATTTCTTTCGCTTTGATCAGCGCCACGCATGATGTGGACACTATTGGAGAGTATGATTGGGGCTCCTACACCTTTGCCTATTTCCTCCAGGGCATGCGTATGCGCTCACAGGGTTTGACCGAGGCTTGGCTAGGCTTTTACCCGTTTCTACTAGTGAGTATTTTTCTTATCTTTTCCCATTTATAGGTTAAGAGTGTTAACTGATAGCAGATGTTTTGCCATTATGTTGGAAGTTTTGGGCCTATGAGAGGCTCTCATGCTTGCGTCCTGTGAGTGTGTTAGGTTTAGATACCTATCCACGAGGACGACGATGGCATCATTCTATTTTGCCGGAGGTCCCTGTAGCTGAGGGCTTCACTCACTGCCGTATGCAGGTGGAGTTGCTGACAGCTGATACCATCACATGGATTCCCTATTCAAGGGAACACTTGACCATCGGCTTTGAGGATGGATAACTGACTGGAGTGGAGTACTTGATTTCCACTAGGAGAGTTCTTCTCTTCACAGATGGAGGCTGGAAGCTCTATTTAGGAGAGCGTGCTATTAAGAGCACCACAGGGGAGATTCATATGCCGATCTTGCCTCCTGCCAGGCGTCATTGGCCTGTATCGCAGTCACCCATCGTACTATTTGAGCCCAGTCCCGCGCCACACATTTTTATGGGGGATATGGTTCCAGGATCCTTGATGATGACAGATTGGATAGCTTGTGTCTGAGATCCAACTCATATGACCCAGATTGATATTTTGACCCAGCAGTTGGACCAGGCACATATATTTATCCAGCATTTAGGCAGAGATCCAGCAGAGGCGGATTCATTTGTTCCTTCCAGCTCAGGCGCTGGTCCCTCAGATGACCCATTTGGTTTTGCCGGCGCAGATCCTCCTCTATATAGGCCTGACATCCCTGTTGATAGAGATCCAGTGACTCAGGAGGAGTTACATCAGGTGGAAAGGATTGATGATGTGGACATTGACACCTTGGTCTTCTTCTGATGTGTATTCTTGTTATATCTTTTGATAGGCCCCTGTTAGATATTGGGTGGCTGTACCCCATTCTCGATATATCTTTTGATAAGCCTCTGTTAGTAGTAGGGCGTCTGTGCCCCATTTCCCTGTATTTGTAGCTGTACAGAGATGATGTATTAGATGATGATATACTTAGGAATGTATGCACAGTTTTTTCATTCCTTATATCATATTGCCATCTATTATCTGCTATGCATGTATCATGTTATGCATATGTATGTATATCTAGAGATATTCGGCATTGACCCCTGGATGGTCTTATGACACGGCCCGCACAGATGTCTTCTTCGATAGTTAGTCGTATAGATCATACCCCACCATCAGTGGTGGTATTGGGTATGCGATCATGGTATGATAGCATGTCACCACTAGACAGGGTGACTGTAGATCATTTGCTGCAGCATACCATGACTTTATTGATGTTTCAGGTTCCCGCAGGATTTTTAGACGGGATGCTAGAGCATTGGATACCGGATAGGCAGATTTTCCAATTTGGGACCCATGAGTTATTTCCTACTCTGGAGGAGTATGCACGATTGATGATGCTGCCTTTAGACAGACCTTGCGTGCACCTGACTTTGGGAGACATGAGTAGACAATTCACGACTCTCACAGGATGAGCTGACACCTAGCCACGTGATATCCTAGCATTTTTTGTATGATAGATTTGGCTCGGAGGATAGCTATTCACGATATTCTGGGTATTTCACCGCACTGGAGGATCACTGGCGTTTGGCTAGGGTTGATGTATTGCTGATGTGCGTACTGTCGTATGTCTATATGCCACTATACATAGACGAGATAGACATTGGTGTCATCATGGCTGTGAGAGCTCTTAGAGAGGGTCGTACCATTGTACCTATGATTGTACAGAGACCCTGCGGTCAGCATCCTACTGTTGCACTTATCCGACAGGAGTGTTCATTGGGAGTTCGGTCATGCTGTATGTGTGGTTTATGTCACACTTGAGACCAATTGGGAGCTTTAGACGGCATGGATATTGCTTCACCCATGATGTAGCTATGTCATACTCCTTTCAGTCATCGAAGTGTATAGATGCTATGTCCTGGTCCACATTTTTGGCAGATATCAGAGATCCTTTTAGTATATTGCCGTGTTCGGGGCTTAGCTCACCATACAGCTTCATTACTCATGCTCCGGGCATGGACTACCTCCCTCTGGATGGTTTGAGAGGTGTGACTACGTATCACCCACTGGCCGTGATGTCACAGTCTGACCAGTTCCAGGGCTTTCATCCTTTCGAGGGGGTGATAGGTCAGCGTTTAGCTTCTCTATATCTCTCAGCAAAGGACCGATCCCGTGTGTATGCTTGCTGGGATCAGCGTGAGATAGCTGCTTTTTCTGTCAGTCATCTAGGTTGTTCTGCAGAGTATTTCGCATGGATGGAGACAGAGATTTTATCGGCTGAGGTAGTATCCACAGTACCAGATAATGACTCAGATGATATAGAGCCCGTGGAGGACATCGATTCCTACATCGAGGAGGATCCCGCTGCTGGGTTGCCAGCATTTCTTCCGGATTCTCCTAGTACCAGTATTGTTGTGATTCAGCACTCGGAACAGTACCTAGAATAGAGTCTTCATCTTATGACCTTTGAGAGAGATCAGGCTCGATCTATGATGGGAGGGTCGCAGCTCTATTAGAGAGAGACGAGGCATTAGCCCACAGAGATGTCGCTATTATTGAGCGGGATGAGGCCAGATTAGCCAGAAACGCAGTGAGAGTCGAGTGGGATAGTGCTATATCTGCCCGGGATGTATCCGTCAAAGATAGTACTGCCGTGAGGTCCCTTACCACTAACATGATCGCAGAGATGAGCGCATATATTGATGAGCATATGGTCACCATGCAGATGGCTGCAGATCTGTTGGGTCATGTGGATATTCTCATACAGGAGACCACAACTTCACCTCCTTCTTCTGAGAGGGATGCCATGTTGGGCTTGTTAGCTCGCATATACCCTGACTCGTAGATGAGCTTGTATTTACCTGCACAGACTAGCTTAGCCATTTTTTTATGTACAGTTTACATTGTATATATCAAACAACATTATATATATGACAGGGAAATATATTTTTGGATCACTTCCCTTTTAGATATGCCTTGTTATTTGCTTGATATTTTGCCTGCTGCTTCAGGGTTTGTGGTCTTGATGTATTCTGAATTCCTCCTGGGTGGATGGACATTGAGTTGTCTCTGGATAGTTCAGAATGGGTCATTGATCTGTTTGTATCCCTACCATCTTTGGTGTCTTGGGACTGGTTTCTGTATGGAAATATGGAGAGGAGTGTGGCTTTCCTCTCTGAGATTAACCGCACCACAGATGGTCTCCAGTACTTCTATTTAAGAGAAACCTTATTTATTCCATCTCTTATAGATTGGTGTTGCTCTTCAAGGTATGAGCGCAACTTAGATGGTCCGAATCTCTTATTTGGGAGGAGTTCAGGTAATTCCATCCCTTTGGTCTGAAGCCGAATGAAATGTAGTGGTGAAGGATGATCCCAGTACCAGTTGACAATGGTTTATGTTTTTGTAGGGGGTGAGACCGAACCATGAATGGTTGCCTACATACTCTTAATGAAGAGGAGATCAGGTCTGCGTAGTTCGAACCTAGTGTAAGAGGTTCAACGCTCTATATGGCAGAAATGGTGTAGGAATGTTTTTGTTTATTTTTGTTTTATTGCGACCGGGCCATATGAAATGGTTGACTATGTACTCCTATTGAAGAGGAGATCAGGTTGACGTAGTTCACCCCTAATGGCAAGATGAAAAGCTTAATCCTATGTGCAGGTCAGAGTGCGGGGAGGAGAAAGTTTAATCCTAGGTTGAGGATAAACTGTAGGTGTGGGAAGTTTGATCCCTGTACGGGTAGCCAAACTGCAAACACAAGAGGTTCAATCTGCGGTGTGATGATCTAAGTCGTAGGAACGCAAAGGAGAGCCAGGTTGCTGGCTTGAAAAAGTATGCTTCCCTGAGGGGCAAAGTGTAGAAGAGTTGTATGTGGTAAAGGGTTAAAAAAACGGAATGACTGGTGACCTGATGGTTCCGCACCAGGGTTTTTGCGAATTACTTCAGACATAGTACCGTTGCACGGCATCTGAGTTGATGAGCTGTGGAAATTCATCGCCGTCCATTTCTTGCAATCTGAGAGCACCTCCTGTCAATGCTTCCTTGACAATAAATGGGCCTTCCTAGTTATGAGCGAATTTTCCCTTAGACTGATCTTGGTTGTCAAGGATCTTCTTTAAAACCAAGTCATGTTGTTTAAACTGCCGTAGCCGGACTTTTTTGTTGTAGGATCTAGCGATCCTTTGCTGATATAACTGACCATGGAAGATAGTCGCAGTTCGCATTTCGTCTATTAGAGACAATTGGTGATACCTGTCTTGTACCCATTGGTCTTCATCCAGCTGGGCGTCTATCAACACTCAGAGGGATTCCATTTCAACTTCTATGGGGAGCACTGCTTCCATCCCATAGGTTAAAGCGTAGGGGGTTTCCCTAGTGGAAGTGCTCATTGAGGTTCTGTAGGCTAACAGAGTAAGAGGCAATAGGTCAGGCTAATCTTTGTGGTTGGCGGACATCTTTTGCATAATCTTCTTGATGTTTTTATTAGCCGCTTCAACAACACCGTTCATATTCGGACGATAGACGACAGAGTTAAGATGTTTGATGTGGAATTTACTGCATAATTCCTCCATCATTTTGTTGTTGAGGTTCTTGGCATTGTCTGACAGACTCACCTCTAGTTGTCCATGTCGACAAACAACATTATTTTGATGAAAGCAATGATGACTTCTTTAGTAACCCTGGGGAAGGAGGTTGCTTCTACCCACTTGGTGAAGTAGTCGATCATGGTGAAGATAAACCGATGTCCATTACTGGCTTTAGGCTCAATGGGTCTGATAACGTCCATTCCCCACATTGAGAAGGGCCAAGGTGAACTCATATTGTGGAGTTCCTTTAGAGGGGCGTGTATAGCATTCCCATGAATCTGGCACTGATAGCATCTCTTAACGTGGTCATGGCAATCAGCTTTGAGAGATAGCCAATATTGTCCCGTCCGGAGGACTTTTTTAACAAGGAGGGGTCCACTCATGTGGGGGCCACAGACTCCGCCATGGACTTCATCCATAAGCCTTTGGGCTTGATCTTTGTCTAAACATCTGAGGAGACCTAGTCTTGCATCTCTTTTGTAGAACGCATCTCCACTCAGGTAGAATTTCATAGCAAGTCGATGGATCCTCCTTTTCTCAGTCGGGCTCGCTTCCGTGGGTGTAGATCCATCTCGTTGATATTCCTTGATATGCTGATACCAAGGATGTTGGATGGGAGGTAGCTCATCTGATACTTCTCCAACGTAATTCCCATAGGTTGGGGCCTTGTGCAGGGAAATTGTGACGCTTGGCAAGAGTTCCTTATCTGATATATGAATAAAGGAGGCCAAAGTTGCTAACGCATCCATAAAGTCATTCCTATTATGAGGAATGTGTAGAAAGGAGATTTCTTCGAACTCCAAAACCATCTTCAAAACCTGCCAATGGTAAGGCAGAAAATATAGCTCTTTGGTTTGATAGATTCCGGTGGATTATCTTATTACCAACTCTGAATCTCCAAAGACAGTTAACCGCTTGATGCTCATTGAACGGGCAAGTTTTATCCCCATAAGACAACCTTCATACTCAGCTGTATTGTTGGTACTGACAAACTATAATTTGGCGGCAACGGGATATTGCTCCCCCGTACCAGATACTAAAACTGCTCCAGCTCCAGCACCTTCCATATTAACAGCCCCATCAAAATACATCTTCCATGATTGGCGCGCATCGTACTGATGGTGTTGTTGAACTGTCATTACTCCTTCATCAAGGAAATATGTTTCCAAGGGTTTGAAATCACTTAAAGGTGCGGCGGCCAGTTGATCCGTAATTCCTTGACCTTTGATGAACTTTTGAGTCACATGTACGATGTCAAATTGTTGTAGTATCAACTGCCATCTGGACAGCCAACAATTTAACATGGGTTTATTGAACATATACTTGAGAGGATCCTTGCAGGATATGAGATGGGTTGTGTGACCATGGAGATAATGTTGTAATCTCATGGAAGCCCGTGCTAAAGCACAACACGTCTTTTCGATCAGAGTGTACTTGTGTTCACTTCTGATGAACCTTTTACTGAGGTAATAGATAGCTCGTTCTTCTCCTCTATCGTCCTTCTGTCCCAGCATGCAGCCCATGGCATTATCACTTATGGACAGGTATATGAACAGGGGAACATCATCCTTGGGTGGTACCAACACTGGAGCTTTGACTAGCGGTTTCTTGATTATGAGAAAGGCCTTTTGACACACATCATTCCATTTCATGGAGGAGTTCTTCCTTAATAGCTTGAAGATTGGCTCACAGGTTGCTGTGAGTTGGGAGATAAACCTGCTAATGAAGTTGATTCTTCCCAAAAATCCCCGTAATTCCTTCTCTGTTTGAGGAATGGGCATTTTCGTGATGGCTTGGATTTTGGCAGGATCCAGCTCAATCCCCTTGTGGCTGACTAGAAATCCTAACAACTTTCCTGATTTAACACCAAAGGCGCACTTAGCTGGATTCAACTTCAAGTTGTACTTACGCAACCTGTTGAACAACTTTCTGAGATGGTCTAGATGGCCATCCTCCTTCCGGGACTTGGCAATGATGTCATCCACGTAGATCTCGATCTCTTTATGCATTAGGTCATGGAAAAGAGCCATCATAGCTCGTTGATAGGTGGCTCCAATATTGATGAGGCCGAATGACAACTGTCTATAGCAAAAGGTTCCCCAAGGCGTGATAAAAGCAATTTTCTCACGATCTTCCTCAACAACCATGATCTGATGGTACCCCGCAAAGTAATTAGCAAAGGAGTATATGTCGTATTGCGCAGTATTGTCAATAAGAATGTGGATAAATGGCACGGGAAAGCTATCTTTTAAGCAAGCTTTGTTCAAGTCCCGGTAATCCATGCAAACTCGCACCTTCCCTCCAGGTTTAGGCACGGGAACAATGTTGGATATCCACTCAGGATATGTAGACACCATGATGATGCCAGCTTGAAATTGTTTCACAATTTCTTCTTTCACCTTTAAACTCCACTCAGGTTTCAATCGCCTGAGCTTTTGCTTGACTGGCTTAAATCCCTCTTTAATGGGAAGGCGATGAAGGACAAAGCCAATGGACAAACCCACCATGTCTTCATGAGACCATGCAAACACATCCTAGAACTGGATTAATAGCGTAACCATGTCATTCCTTTGGTTTGGGGTAAGGTCTGAACCAATTTGGATTAACTTAGGGCTTTCTAAGGTTCCGAGATTGAAAGAAGTGGTTTGATCAAGGTTGGGTTTGGGTTTATCTTTGACCCATTCTTGAATTTCTGGAGGCACCTCAATGTCATCTTGTATTTCCACCAAGGCTGAATTCATCTCTACATCAAAGGTACAATCCTTGCGGAGAAGAGGCACCGTATCAGCAAGTACAGGCACATCTAAATTCAGAGTCCTGAAACAAAATATGATTTCACTTAGTATTTATGAAATTTGTTGATCATACACAGTGTTAGTATATACTGGCAAAATAAACTGCTAATACTGTACAGAAAAGTAAGCAGTTATTATATCTACAGGGCAGAAAGAGTTTCTGCCCACTTTACCCTTGACGACCAATACAAGGAATGTTGTTCCAATTGGCAAGAGCAAAGTCCGGGTGGACCGCAGTGATGGAGGGATTGTCATCATCCTCCCTGTCCCGAATGATAACCATTACGTCTGGGCAATCATCGTCTGGGGTGTATCTGTTGGTATGCTCATCATGAACGATGATGCGTATGCCTGTCATCATTCGAATGACGTCTTTCTTGATTCTTTGTTCCTCTTCTTCCACTGCGGGATTTGGAACAAAGACTCCTTTCTCCTTCACCGGTACCGGCTTGGGAAATAGCATAGCCATTATATTGTCTGGCACCTTTACAGGAGGTTGTGCGGACTCAGAGTTTGAAGGCGAAGATAAACGTCGCATGGTTGAAGCTGAAGGAATCTGTTGATGCTTATGAGGATTCCTGTGACTAGAACTGGCAGAATAACCTAGTCCAGTTGTTCCAGTTTGCTTGGTTAATTGAATAGGGTACTTGATACCCTGGAAATCTTTACCCAACCCTTGTCCTGGCTTATGACCCAACGACATCATTTCTTGAGTAGTCAACATTACCTCGGCAGAAATCTTGGGTTCGGGCAATGGCATTCCAATAGCATGGTATTGGGTATTGCTTACTTCCAAAGCATGAAAACTGACTGGTTCAACGTTTGTATTGGCATTGATGAATGGCATGTCTCCGTGTTTAGGAATCTCCGGTTCAGCGTTAACCGTGACCAGGTTGTTGTTGATAATGTATTTCAACTGTTGGTGAAGAGTGGAGGGGACTGCCCTTGCCATGTGAATCCATGGTCTTCCCAAGAGAAGGTTATATCCTGAATCTATCTTGAGCATATGGAAGGATACATAGAATGTATGAGGACCAATTTTGATTTGCAGCTCAATTACTCCGACCGAATTCTGACGGGCTCCATCAAAAGCTTTAATTATAGTATGGCTACTCCGAATTCGGTTGAGATTGATATTCATCTTCACCAAGGTAGCGTATGGACATATATTTAGAGAGGAACCTCCATCTATCAAGACTCCAGCTAGCATATATCCAGAGGACAAGACCATAATGTGCAACGGCTTGCAATAACCGGTCCCTTTGGGCGGTATATCATCATTGAAGGATATCACATTGTTGTTGAAAATGTGATCAACCAGATGTTGAAATTTTTCCGTATCAACTGATGTTGGCAGATAGGCTTCTTCTAAAACCTTCAGGAAGACCTTCCGGTGATTCTCGGAAGTTAGGACCAAGTCCAGAATTGATATTTGTTATGGAGCTTCTTTTAAGCTTAAAACCACCTTAGCTTCGTGATGACCCATAGTGCGGAGGAATTTTTCAATTTTCTCCATGGGTATTTTCCCCTTTGATTTGATGGCAGGCTTCATCACCCATTGGGGAAGATACAGTGGATTTTCCTTCGACACTGTAGCAGTTGTATATGAGGTGGATCCTTCACCTTCTCCATAATTCCACGAAACTTTGCTCAAGCTAACAATGGGATATTGTGCTCTGTATGGCAAGTTAATTGGCTCAGGAGCAGCCACTTTCAAAGGATTATTGCTTCCCTTGAGTTGAATTGCTGGCATTATGAGTAATGTGTTAATCCCATCAGTTTCAGTGGATATGACTGCTACCACACTCTTCTACTTAGTAGGGCCTGAATTCTGACTTGCACGTAACACAGTATCATCGTCTGCTAAGTGCAGGACAGCACTGTCAATTAGATTTTGGATAAGGTGGCAGAGTGCCCAACATTCTTCTGTGTTGTGATCGCGAGACTGGGAGTGATATTGACATACTCCATCAGAGTTATACCACCCTGAACGGGGGTTGATTGGAGGTAGAAGGGAACTGATCATTCCTACATTGATTAATATATGAAGGATTTCTTCCATAGGTTGGCCCAAATATGTAAATTCCCTTTTGTTGGCAAAATCCCGACGTGCCTTGTCATTTGCTCTCTTCGTCACTTTGTCTTCTAGCATTTCATTTTCTGAAAGTGACGAGGAAATATTCATGACAAGAGATAGGAGACTAGCATGCTCCTAGGTGATTAATTGACATGTCACTTGATGCTGATAAGTCACCAGTTCCGCCAATTGCTCAATTTGCTTGCATAGAGCTTTCATCTTTCGTTCCATTGTGAACTGGAACTTGGCATAATCCTATTTATGATCACCATGTTTGAGGGTTTGGGAGGATTCACAGCTGAAATTGGAACTCTGTCTGTTGTTCGAATTGATCATGTTGACCTCTTCTTCTTTGTGTTGAGGAAGATGGTTGTCTTGAACGTGAGGTTGATCTGGTTTGGTGACCACAATTTCCCCATTGTCTATCAAGTCCTAGATCTTGTCTTTCAAGGCCCAACAATCTTGAGTATCATGTCCAGGTGCCCTGGCATGATAAGCACATTTTCGAGCAGCATTGAAACCCCGTCCATAAGGGCTGGCTGGTAGAAGAAGATGCATAATTTTCTTCTGTGTTGTCAGAAGATTGAGAATTTTCTCAAGGGTAGCCCTTAAGGGTGTAAACACTCGAGGGCGTTTGACTTCTCCACCTTTTGGTATTGGAGGGTTCGCAGACTGTGCTTGAAAGGGAGTGTACTTTTTCCTTTGAATAGGCATATTTTGATTACCTTTTTGACCCTGTAGTATCAGGGAAACATCTTCCTCTTTCTTTTTATGGACCCTCCGGGGGTTGTTTCCATAATTTCCAGATTGGATGTGATCAGCAACAACTTTAAGTGCAGCTAGGTCTTGAATTTTTCTGAACTTCAATCCCATCTCAGCCATCTCCCCATGTTTGACCATTTTAGAAAATGGTTTGCCGATGCCGACTAAAACTCTTTCATAGAAAGGCGCTTCTTGTATGTCTACAAAAGTCATGACCATCTTTGATTCTGTCATGGAAGGACTAACTTGGGCAGCCAAGCGTCTCCACCTCTGAGCATACTCTCTAAAAGACTCGTTAGACTCTTTCTTGATCTTGGTAAATTGATACCGATCAGGAGCCATTTGAGATTGAAAGCTGTATTGAGAGAGGAAAGCATGTGCTAGCTCTTCCCAGCTATGGATCTTTGAATTGTATAATCTTGTGTACCATGAAAGGGCTTCTCCAGTTAGACTTTTCTGGAACAATTGCATTCTAAGCTTTTCGTCCTCTGCATAAGATCCAAGTTCTCCAATAAACACCTTTAAATGTGTGTAAGGATCTCCTAACCTGTCATATTTTTCAAAGTCAGGAGTTTTAAACTTTTTTGGATAATGAACACCAGGGAAAATACACAGATCAGCATATAAAACACTCACGTGTGTTCCAATTCCTTTGATAGCACAAAGAGTCTCTTCCATTTGGAGGACTTTCTTTTTGATGTCACCAGTGTCTGGGTCTCCAGTGGGATGGGCAACATCATAAGTTTTATTGGTCGTATCCAACTGCAGTTCAGGTATTGTAATGACCGGGATTCCTCCTTATGTGGAGGATTCAGCATGTATGGGTATTTTGGGACCATGATTGGACTGGTGTAATTCTTTGAGTAGAACAGCCAAATCTGTAATTTGTTTGCTTAATCCGTCGAATTCTTTGCGAGAAACTGGATTAAGTTCAGTTTGGTCGGATGAAGACATGATTGACTGTAGGCCTATTGCCTTTTTGGACTTTGATCGGGTAGTAGGTCCGATTGGTTCCCTACGAAAGACTTGCATAGTTTAGTCTTTATGGAATATAAATTAACATGCTATGTGATGTGTCCATTTTAGGACTTTTATCCTGTAAAACGGATGTCAGCTGTTTGTAGCATGTTAATTAAAATATGTATGTGTACACATTTCTTCATATTTCTCATTACATGGAGATATATATGGAAGGCAATTACAAGTAATTGTGTTTACAAGTATTTTGAAATGAAAGCATGAAGAGACTTTCCTCCGTTTTGGGTTTATCAGAGGCTGACCTATCTTAGGTTACTCTTGCGGCTTTTTGGCATGAAGGTTCCCAAATCATCTCAATCTACTTGACAGGAAGTTAATCCTGTCTTTCAACTTGAGCGAATTTGGGTGGTGCCTTTCCCGAGCCTCGTAGAATTAGTCTTCTCATGAATCCAGTAATCAAACACCAACGGGATAGCCTCCTAGTGGAGGGACCACACAACATACATTCACATACATCGCGTCTCACCATATGAAAATGATGACATATGCGAAGCACTAATATCACAAGAAGATATGGTGCGAAGCACTAAGTGCAATAAAGAAATGTATTCGTACACATTCATTATAAAATGTAAATGCAACATCCACACACAAGCAGATAATAGTTTTGAAAAGATTTTAATAGCGGCTTAAGGCCTCTTACTGGAATCCCCAGCAGAGTCGCCACCTATCGAGGTCGGGATTTTTAATTGTCCCTTTCCGTTACTTGTTCTTTAGTGTTCTCATTTTAAGTGAGATTTGTTTGAAAAAACAAATGAAAAAGGTCTGACATGTATAATGTCGACGATGGGACTGTTAAGAGTCGTCAGTTTGTTTTTTAAATGGTTGTAACAACACAACCGAGAAAAGGTTTGCACATTAACCCAGTGATGTGACACTGCTAAACGGGTCAGTGAAACCGAGATTCATAAGGGTTCGGGGACTTGGTTATATAGGGGAAAGGTGTTAGGCACCCCCCCCGACATCCGTGTTACCACGGTGACCGCCTCTTTTCAAGAAACTATTATCTGAATGTGTGTGTGAGGGGGTCAATGTGCTATTATTTGGAAGTAGTGTGCGGCCTCATTTGCACCTATATACACAGGGTTTAAATTTATGTAAAAAATCAATTTTTAGTAAGATATGGCAGTGATGTTTTATAAAAGAGGTTTTTCAAACCCTGATGCTCAATAGTAATTGAGACCTTTTGTACTCCCATTTTATTAAGTGTTCGGCTTGATTGATTTTATTTGACAAATGCGAAGCATCCGTGCGAAAATAATGTACAAAAATATTGCCGACTTCTTCATGGGTATGGAAACCATCTGAGGAAATTCAGACATCGCAAAATAATTTACAAGCTGCTTACAGCTGAAAATGTCCATTACGAGAACCGAATCTAGTTCCAATGGGTTGAATCTGTGATCACATGATTCCTAGTCGCACATGATACCACAATTTGTATGAAAGCAGTAAGCAGGTATATATATATAAAGGTTGTAAATATATATATATATATATATATATATATATATATATATATATATATATATATATATATATATATACAGACATGATCACCAACCACGAAGCACCTCCATGGGGGATCAGAAATGTAAATAAAGTTGTACAAGCTATCAACCGCCATGGAGGAAACTCTAGGCGGGACGAAACGTAAATAAAGCTGTAAATACGGTCAACCGCCACGAAGAAAACTCCAGGCGGGACGAAATGTAAATAAAACTGTAGATACAATCAACTGCCACAAAGGAAACTCCAGGCAGGACGAAATATATATATATATATATATATATATATATATATATATATATATATATATATATATTAAAGCAAGTAAATGCTCCGGATGTAAAATTCAGGCTCATCGAACAGAGTCCGACACACAGTTAATATATATAAGTATATATATTAAAGCAGTAAATGCTCCGGATGTAAAATTCAGGCTCATCGAACAGAGTCCGACACACAGTTAATATATATAAGTATATATATTAAAGTAGTAAACGCACCAGACCGAAGTCTAGGATCATCGAAAAAAGTTTGACACACAGTTCTTATATATAAATAAATAAATATATATATATATATATATATAAAAGCAAATAAACGCTCCAGACCGAAGTCTAGGCTCAATCGAGGCATAACTCGATAATGCTAGTTAATATATATATATATATATATATATATATGTATATATATAATATACAAACTGAAACAAAACAACGGACAAAAGTCCAAGCAAAAGCAAGCAACACGACTCTCAACGTAAAGAAGGGTGTGTGCAGAGATGAAGAGAAAGACTCTAGAGTGTGTGAGAAGGCTTACAATTGACTGCCAAAGAAGACTTTTATATCTTTAGAGTGGGTAAACATTGGCATTTGTAGGTACAAAAGGGCTATATATGAGCTCACATGTGTTTAAAATGAGAAAGTACACTGCATGGGGTGAGTTCAGAGCAAATTGGGCAGAGCTTCCTCGCCGTTTTCTCTTGAAAAATGGGCAGCCGCAGGTGTACCAGAGGCAACCCGGGTGGGACCGAGTTTTTCGGGTCGGGTCGAAATACGTGCACTCGGGCACTGTAATGTCCACTCGAACTTTCAGAAGTGCAATCCGGGCATCCGTTTGAGGTATATAGGACCTATTTTGGACCGCCGTTGTTGAGAGTTGTACGATCTCATGGGATTAGAGTTTGTACGAAGTTATTGAAGATGGGACGATGCCCTCCGATTTTCAAGCTTCAACTTTCATCCGTTACCTCGCACAATAGTCACTCGGGATTGGTTAGTCTTGTGGGACATTGTTGCATAGAGATGTTTGAGATGACGTGGCGTGGCATCGCGTTGGCTAGATGACGATGTTTCCCCTTACCAGTGTTATCGCCGGATTAGGCTGATAAAGAACACGTTGCTCAGAGCTTCGCTGAGATTGGACTGCTGCATTTGTCGAAGGTCCTCATTGTCATCTTTGAGGTGTGTCTGTCTTCCCGGTGTTATCACCGGGTTAGTACAGAACATCTCGTTGTGAACGCCGAGATTAAAACTGGTCGCATTTGAAACAAGCATTTCCGGGGTTATCGCCGAAACTGCATTCCTTAGGGTTATCACCAAGGTTGGTGGCTATTCCCATGGTTGGGACTGAGACTAGATAACTCGGGGTTATCTTCGAGATCAATCGGTCTTCTCCGGTGTGTTTTTCGGTAGGGAATCTGCATGCCTTGGGGTTATATCCGAGGTTGGACTTGTTACTCCCAGAGTGGGCTTCGGGGTTGATGCTGAGCTTCCGGTAGTATCCGGTATGGCTATGGATTGTCTTTCAGGGTTCCCTCTTAAAAGATGAATCTGTCCTCCTATAATGTTAGTGACAGGTATACAGAAAATTTTGAGTGTCTACAACCATCATAAATAGTAGTTTAAGCATATAAAAATAGTGATTTAGTTGATGCATAATAGTTTAATTTAGAAATCTTTCTCCGTGGATCGATACTCGACTTACTCTGTATTGCTTGTTGACACATGTATGCTTGCATGAGGTAGAGCTCTTTTGTTAGAACTAAAAAAGAGGCAACAATTTTTTGGCGCCGTTGCCTGGGAAAGGCGTTTAAATTTTTATTATTATCATCAGTTTTAAGCTATATTGTATGACTTAGACAAATCTAATCTTATCTCATTTCTATCTTTATTGTTGTTTTATTTCAGGTACTTGTATAATTTTTATGCACACACGATCATCCAACTCAGAATTGATACCAGCACATGATAATATTAACGATAGAGGTTGGAAAGCTAGAGTGCGTAGAAATTTGCAAGCAGAGTTAGAGGGTACTACATCCGATATGGCAGTCGAGGAACAAAGAGAAGAGCAAAGAGAGGAGCATAGGGCTCTGAGAGACTATTCCATGCCTAATAATAATGGACTACAGTCAAGCATAGTCAGACCAGCGATAGCAGCTAATACATTCGAGATAAAACCGAGCACTATTCAGATGGTGTAGAATTAGGTACAGTTTGGGGGTGCTACTACAGATGATCCTAATGAGCACCTATTGAGCTTTATTAAGATATATGATACTTTCAGATACAACGGGGTGGCGGAGGATGCTATCAGACTTAGGCTATTTCCGTTCTCATTGAGGGATAAAGCGAGAAGTTGGCTTCATTCTTTGCCCTCATGATCAATTACTACATGGGATGACCTAGCACAGAAAATCTTAGCTAAATTTTTCCTAATGGCTAAGATTGTGAAGATGAGGACAGCTATCTCTCAATTTGAGCAACAACATGGTGAATAGTTATATGAGGCCTGGGAGAGATACAAAGATATGTTAAGGAAGTGTCCACACCATGGTATGCCAGATTGGATGGTGATCAAAACTTTTGTACAAATATCAACTTTCAGATTGAACCGTTGCCAATGCTTCAATCTTCAGCCATTCGTACTCTATGATTCTGATGCATGTCTTCATAGACCTGATTGTAGTGTCATGTTGACTGGTAGAGATAACACTACGATCTTGAAGAGTGTTGATTGGATCTTTAATATAGAACACCTCTTTCTTCTTTTGTACAGTGCTTCAATACTTCTGTTTGCCTTAACAGCTCTCAGATACTGATGGCTTGACTTCTTTGTTTGGCCCCTTCTGAATAGCAAGACACTTCAGATTTGTGGCGTGTCCAGCTCACTTTCCCCTTGTGATTTCCCGTTCACTTATCATCAATAGACTGACCCAATGCTTAATCACGTTAGCCTTGTTCTTCAGATGCTATCTAGTATTTCTGTATGTACTCATTAGTTCTTTCTTTGTTTGGCAAACACTATAATCCTGGTAGCTTCCAAGATCGTTATCTTATGTCTTCTTGACAGCTACTGCACTTGCTAACTTTCCTTAGTCAGTTACTGAAGTCTTCTTCTGATCTCCTTGTGGAAGACTTCATCTCAAATGGCTTCACAACTCAATCTTGATGCTGATTGGGTTGATGCTTAGATCTTCTGTTAGCTTGCATGTCATTCGTTGAGTGCTCTCTGATTTCCTTCAGGATGGGATGTATCTTAGCAGTGCTAACCAGAGGCTTCATTCCTTTGGATATTCTGGGAGTGCTCATTTGTTGAGAATCGTACTTGCTCTTACAATTCTGCCTTGGCATTATGAGCACATCTGTTGAGGTCTTAGTTCTGCACTCTACGATTCAGCTTTGGCTGTGCAGACATTATGACTCCGAGATCAGATCTTGACACTCTACGATTTCTACCTTGTGCTTGTTATCTTCATCTGATCTTGCTCGACTACGATCTTTGCCTCTAGTATGATCAGTAGACTCTACGACTCTGAGTGTAGTCTACGATTCTTGACTTGGCTTCGGTAGATACTTGGTCAGCTCGTAGGCAGGCTGTCTCTATGATTCTGAACATGACTTCTTCAGCAGACTATAGCCCTGAGGATGCTCTCCTCGACACACTACGATCCTCTCCTCGTCTCTCTTGGCAGTCTACGAACTCCAAGACTACTATCTTACAGACTACGATTCTGCCTTGATAGCTCTTGAGTTTTCCTCGACTCTTCCGGCAAACTACGATTTCTGGTGCAGTGTTCGACGATCAGACAAGCCTATCTGTTACATCATAAGATCAACCTAACATGCTTGATTTTTCTATGTTTATAGTCCTTGTACATCATTTCTTTTTAAGGACTTACAAAGCTATTTTGCTTATGTAGGATCAACCTAACATACTTTATTAATTCATTTTAAGTCATTGTACACATGTTTCTATTTTCTATTAAAGAACTTTACAACTTTTCTTGATGCAAGCATACTTGCATATTCATTCATATATATCATAATCAAATCATATATAAGTAGGAATAACATTCACATACTTATTCCTGACAATCTCCCCCTATTTGATTATGACAAAAACAATAAGTGCATATGCATGTTATGAATGAATCGTATATACAGTGACCAGTTGTATTTCTAAAACAGATAATCATGAATGTCAATTATATTGATGTGGAATTTAATACATTAACATTTTTTATCCTGGATCAAGAACATACCTAACTAGTTAGAGATGTACCTCTTTCGGCTCCATGTATGTTTCCAGGATTCTGTTGATCATCTATTCATCTATTTGACCTTCTTGCTTATGCTCCCCTTGAGATAATGACTTTCCTGCTTCGCTTTGCTCCCCCTTAAATGTATGTTTCTTTTCTCCTTCTGGCTCCCCCTCAGCTTCGGCATACATAGGGTCATCATTCTTCGGCTCCCCCTCAGAGGATGACTCTGCCTCTTCTTCTTTAACTTCTTCTTTCTTCTCCTTCTGCTCTTCTTTGAATGCCTCTTGTTCTTCCTCTTTTTATGCCTCTTTTTCTCCTCCTTTTTTGTCATTAATCATTTGGGAGAGCTGCTCCATGTTGGACATAAGCTGCTCCATCAGGTAGGAGGAGTTAACAACTTTAAACTTGAGTTCCTGTTGGCCTAGCTCAAGTTGCACTGAGAAAGATTGCTTCATGTCATCAATCTTATTAGAGAGGACTTGGATCTGCTCTTCACTGGCCTTCTTCGCTTGTAGTGCATCTACCTTCTGATCATTTGTGACGCCCCAAAATCCGGCCTACTTTCAGACCCGAACTCTGTGTATCACTATTCCATTTCCTTCTAAACACACGTCATTATATAGTTAAATATACTAACATATATTCTAAATTCCCAGGTTCTCGAAACCTTAAAACCTCTTTCATTACAAATAATGATAATTACATTATTCTTTACATCTTACGAGTGACTTTCATCCGACATCAAGGATTCATAAATGTTCATTAAACTAGTTTATAGTTCAATTCTATCATTATATATTACAAGTCTTCACCTGCTCTTAACGCACATTCATATACTGAATGGCACTTCGTCTAGATACCGCTCAGGTTGATCTTTATGGGATCCTTAAGTTCTTTCTAACATCGTTCGCTGAAAATGTTTTTCATTTAAAGCAAGTGTGAGCATTCAATTGTCCAGCAAGTCATAACAGTTGAAAAAACAACTTCAAGAGTTTAAACATTTTTCAGAACTTCGATAACCGAACAAATGTTATGAAGCAGCTTGAATAATAGGAATAGTCTCGATTCCTATCATCTTAATGCATTCATGACATACTCTTTACACTACTTTCATTCTTCTACCTTTTTCCATACATATCATGTCTGGCTAGAATCATTAGCACAGACTTAACAATAACGGTTCATGTATAAACTGAGCATACTTGTATTGAACAGCTCAATCATAGAACAGTTCATCTCAAAGAAACACCGAAGTGTTCACATTGTGGCACAAGGCCTCATACATTCTACCACCTTGTACATATCTCGCACATATGCACATAGACACGACTTCTCAAGTTCAACATCTGAGAATTCTAAGAAACTAGCATTCATATATTATGAATGAAGTTAGGAAACTTGCCTTATGCACAGCTACAACTTATGCTGAACTGCTCATTCCAAATCCCTATATAACACATAAGGAAATAACACGTACACCAATTAGTCATATACTTGACTTACGCATTGGTTTACTTAACTTTATTTCTTAGGGTTCGCGTTCTTGCAATATAAGCTTATGCGACTAACTTTCATTTCTGCTTTACGGCTTCATGACATACAGAGATGTCTTACTCAAAATGTTCATCATCTTTGATTATTTGCATTCTTATCTTTTTCTTATAACTTCTATAGAACTCAGCACACATCGCTTCTCTGCTAGTAGTCCATATAGTACTCTGAGTGGTTTCCCATAAACAACCAACAAATAAGTTTCCGTCTCATCTACACTACCCACATAGTGAGTTAGATCGGTTGCCAGTTTTGTATATACCTTCGCTCACTGAAGGAATTGTTTAGCCCAGCTCCCATATGTCAACTATCAAAGTTACGTTGGTACCACAACCTAACTTCTCTTAACTTATACGAACCATTCAACTAAAATGTTCGTTAAGTCAACTTCTTATTCCTTACGGCTTTCTGGCAACTAAATACCAAACCTCAGGATTAATTTCTTATCGTCTAAGTCATACAGGCTTTTGTATACTCGAAACAATCATTCAATGTCAATACTATAAGGTCATAGCGTTAAACATTTCATATGAACTTATTCATACCTTACAACGTCCAGTTCCTTTAACTCGGAACGTTTATCCAAGTTATACTTATTAACTCGGCTTCTTAACGTTATACGTTATTTATCTTCAATTCAGTTTCTTCACCGTTCACGGTTAAATCTTAGTCTTCATTACCTTATGGTCAAACCATAAATGAAGTGTAGGTTTTACCAGTTAAATAATCACGTATACTCAACCATTACGTTGATTAAAGTGTTTAACACTTACCTTTCCTTCTAACATTCTCTATCCGACTCACATCAGACTTTCCTTACTCTTATTACCGTTCGCTATGGCTTTTCACGATAATTGTAAGACCCCAACTTATTATAAATAAAATTGAATTTTCCTTTATTCATTATTCTAAATTAATAAGGGTTAATTTGATATAATGCTTTGGTTATGGGTGAAATGTGAAAATTTTGCAAAATGAATAAGTGGTTACTAAAATATTCATTTTTGTCGGGAAATATTCGTTTGGTCGTGGAATATTCTTGCTGTCGGGGAATATTCGTACGACGGCGCAGCCATTTGTGGGCCCCATACCGAAAAATGGTTGGATGAAAGAAAACGACAAAGATTGAGTTTTATAAATAACGGCGTAAATTATTACCGTTAACACTGTTGGGTTACCTGGTGGTTAAAATACAGTAATACGCGTGGTTGCACAGTAGCACACGGTATTGCACAGTATTGTTGAATTATTGATTCGTACGTAAGAAGGCACTACTCAATAATTGTTACAGTAGTTACTGTTCATTATTTTATTATATTGATTCAATAATTGCTGCATTGTTAGTTTATATTATTATTGTTTCAATAATTGTCACTGCACAGTATTTCTCATTATCAGATCAATAATTCATATTATTTGAATAATATTATTAGATAGCATTATTGGCAATGTCTAGAAAGTTCTGTCAAGGAGAGGTTTGGTCATCTAATTGCGCGCCAGTAAGGAGAAATCCTTATTGGAAAGCCCCCTCTTTCCTGGGAACGGCCTGGTTGTCATAATTGTGATTTTGTAATATTATTTGTAAATAATTAATTATTGATTTATATGATAATAAAATATTTATTTGATATAAATGATGGATATATTTATTTTATGTGGTTATAATTGAAGGAATTAATGTTGAGGTGTTTTTGTCAGAATGGAGGTATTAAAAATTAAATCACTGTTCTTGAGATATATTGCGTGAGTTATAATTTTTAATCTGACCGTTGGATCGTTGTGATTTTTGGATATGTTATACATATATAAGTTGAGTATATGTCCACAAATTTTGAACCGTTAAAAATGACCGAATGATTTGTTATGAATTTTAAGAGGTGTCTGATTCAGAAATTAGGGTTATAATTGATTTTGGTGGAAAATTCTAGAATTGAGTGGGCCCCACTTGTGGTTGGTGAAAAAATGTGCTGAATTTTATTTCAAATGTGGTGGGTGGTAATAGTAGCAGGTAAAGCCATCAGGTAGCAGGTCAAGTTTGCTTCGGCGGGCTAACATTTTCCTATAAATAGAGGGCTAAGTTAGAATTGAAAATCACACCAGAAACAAAGTTTTCTCTCTTTCTCTCTCTATATTATCGAGCGTATTCTTGTGAGTATACTTTGAGTGTTGCTATATGGTACGAGTTTCTGTCAGCACTATACCGAAATTTAGTCAGAAGTACGGTTATTTTGAGGTAAGGGATGTTATTTCTTTCGCAAATGATATTATTTTCTTCAATATCATTATGCCAAAATATTGGTTGAACTTTTTATCAAATTTGGAACTTGTTGTGTCGGGGTCACTATTCACGTATACGACACTATTCAAGAATACGACACTATTCACCAAAAAATAAATTTTTTACTTTTTGTCTAAAGTATCTATTATGGGTATAATCTTTGATTGTATCCATGTTTTGTTCTTTATTTTTGAAATTCTGCTTCATATTTGGTTATTATGGAGTATTATTGAATTTGGATATACTGAAATACGAATCCTTAATCCTTAATCCTTGTCATTTTGTTTCACTTGATTCGTTTCTTTAAAAAATATTTTTCATCATCCTCAGCCCTAAATGATGATACTATTGAATATCTTTGGCCTGTAGTGCAAAGATAAATGATTACTGATGAATATCTTTGGCCCGTAGTGCAAAGATGAACAAGTGTTGAGATGAACATGACCAACCGGTGATATAAATGAATATCTTTGGCCTGTAATGCAAAGATGATTAAAGATGTATATTGATTGTTGTTACAGGGATAAAATATTGATGATGGACTCTTAAATATTAGAAGATAGTAGAATTCATCCTCTACATGACTCTTCTAATGGATTGTTGTTTCCGCTGTATTTGTTGATCTAAAACTTGTTGTCGATTATATTTTATCAGATTTTTCTCTGTTGAAGACTAACGATAATTTGTTGTATATTATCTTAGTCATAATATTCTTTACTGGGCTAGTTGAGCTCACCCTTTTCCTTTTTGTTCCATTTTTCTTCTCAGGAGGTGAGAACATAGTAGGATCGAGTCGGGGTATGGAGTGAGGTTTCTAGAAAGATGTTTTAGCAGTCCTCACTATTTCTGTAAAATAGTGTTTGAATAATTGTAATGAGGACTTATTTGCGTGTGGATATTGTCTAGAAGACAATATTTGTATTTAAACTCACAGTATGTATTATCGTATTTCACACGACATTTGTATTATTGAAGTTGTAGTTTGCTTTATGTACCATGTATTTGGCGACTCAGAATGGGTGTTGTATACCTGTTTTGGGGGAGTCACAGTTGGTATCAAAGCTTAGGGATATGGTCTCTGGCGGAGATCGGGGAATAGAACTAGGAGGGGAGAGATGAGTAAATCCTTTGCTAGTGTGTCCTACTAAGCTTATTTGTTGGTTGGTCATAATATAGGGATATTATGTGATATGTTAATTAACCCTTGTTTTATGGCAGTATTTAAGAATGACTGCTGAGAACGTTAACAATGGAGTGTACGAGACTGTGGAGCAACCTTTAGTCACAAACCAGGAGAACGTGCAACAGGAAGGCAATATTCCTCCTATAAACAACACTACCGAGCAAACGATGAACGATGGAATGTTTAGGAGCTTTTTGCAGTTCATGCAAAATCAGACGAGGGAGGCTCGTGTACAAAATACTGGTGGAAATGATGGCAACGCGCGGTCTGCCACAGCCAAGCAGTTTAAGGAGTTGGGACCACCAGAATTTAAGGGAAAACTTGATCCGATCATGGCAGAAACATGGGTCAAGCAAATTACCAAGATATTCGATGTCTTGGGATGCACGGAGGAACAGAAGGTTCCATTCGCTACCTTTATGTTTTGTAGTGAAGCAGATTACTGGTGGGAATCTGTGAAGCGTACCCAGCCAGATGCACTCAACATGTCTTGGGAAAGATTTCAGAAACTATTCAATGACAAGTACTTTCCTGAAAGTATTCGTCATATGAAGGAGGTAGAGTTTATTAGACTCGAATGGAACAACATGACGGTGTCTCAGTACGAGGCAAAGTTCGCAGAGTTATCCAGGTTTGCAGCTCATTTGGTGGAGAATGAGGAACGTATGACGCGGATGTTTCTGAGAGGTCTAAAACCCGAGATTCGTCAATACCTTATATCTTATAAATTTTCTTTATATTCAGATGTTGTAAACATGGCTCAGTTGTTAGAGAGAGATAGTGAGTATACTCAACCGAGGGACCACAACCAGGGTCATATCGGTGACAGCAGTCATCAGAACGATGATAACCAGCGAGGAAGGAAGAATACGGACAAAGGCGGTAACCTCTCAGGTGGTAATCGTGGCTATGATAATAGAAGAGGTGACTCAAGTGGAAATTTCAGAAAGAGAAGATTCAACAACGACGGGAAGACATCAGCAGCAGCACCAGCACCAACAACAAATTCTAGGGGAGGAGAACAACCGCCAGTTAGATGTTACAAATGCGGGAAGGAGGGACATATCAGCCCAAACTGTCCACAACAATCGAAGGTATGTTATAACTGTGGAAAGGAAGGCCACATCACTCGAGATTGTACTATAGCGAAACCAAGTTCAGCGGGAGTGGTGATTCCAAGGGCTGTCCCAGATAAGTCAAAATCAGCGGTTCCTGGAAGAGCGTTTGTCGTGACTGGCCAAAACGTGAGGAACCCAAACGAAGTGATCACGGGTAAGCTAATCTTGAATTCTTGCGAAGTTTATACCTTACTAGATATCGGTTCTATCCATTCTTTTATCTATCCTGCTTGTGCTCAATGTTTAAACTTGACTCCGGAGAAATTAGATTTTGATTTATCTGTTTAAACAACATTGGGTGAAACCTTCGTTACATCTACAGTTTATAAATCTTTCATGATCCAAGTTGGCACTATCACATTACCTTTGGATCTTATCTCTTTAAAGATACTTGCTTTTAATGTGATTTTAGGAATTGATTGGTTAACCACTCATCATGCCAAAATTGATTGTTTTCGTAAGGTTGTTAGTTTTCATATTCCTAACCAACCTGTCATACGAATTCAAACCACTAAACCACTAAAATCAGTCACTGTCATATCAAGCCACAAAGCTATTCGTTTATTAAAAAATGGATGCCAAGCTTTCTTTGCCCATGTTATAGATTTGAACAGAGACAAGTCAGATTTGGATAATATTTCTGTTGTTAAAGAATTTCCTGATGTATTTCTCGAAGAACTTCCCGGTCTACCCCCGGAACGTGAAGTTGAATTCTTTATTGATCTTGAATCGGGTACAAAACCCATTTCTAAAACCCCATATCGAATGGCTCCTATTGAACTTCAGGAGTTAAAAGTCCAACTACAAGAATTGTTAGACATCGGTTTCATTCGTCCTAGTACATCTCCTTGGGGTGCTCCTGTTTTATTCGTAAAGAAGAAAGACGGGAGTATGCGACTTTGTATTAACTACAGAGAATTAAACCATGTCACCATCAAGAATAGGTATCCACTACCTCGCATTGATGACCTATTTAACCATTTGCAAGGAGCACAATTCTTTTCAAAGACCGATCTTCGTTCTGGATATCATCAGCTGAAGATTAAAACTGAGGATATTCCAAAGACTGCCTTCAGAACTCAGTACGGGCATTATGAATTCTTAGTCATGTCTTTTGGATTGACTAATGCTCCAGCTGCTTTCATGGATATGATGAACCGTGTATTCGAGGAATATTTGGATCAATTCGTTGTTGTCTTTATTGATGACATCTTCATCTATTCCAAAAGCCGTGAAGATCATGAGCACCATTTGAAGCTAGTACTTCAAAGACTTCGTGAACATAAGCTTTATGCCAAGCTGAAGAAATGCGAGTTCTGGCTTGAGGAAGTAGTATTCCTTGGACATGTGGTGTCAAAACATGGAGTATCTGTGGACCCGGTAAAGATTGAAGCAATACAAAGTTGGGAGCAGCTAAAGTCGGTGACCGAAGTGCGTAGCTTTCTGGGCTTAGCTGGTTATTATCGGAGATTCGTGGAAGGATTTTCTCGAATCGCTACTCCGTTAACTCAGCTAACTCGGAAGGATGCAAAATTCGTATGGAGCGAGGAATGCGAGAAGAGTTTCCAAGAGCTCAAGAGGAGACTCATTTTGGCACCTATTCTGACAATACCATCTGGTTTGGATGGATTTGTTATCTACAGCGATGCTTCTGGTTAGGATGTGTTCTCATGCAACATGGGAAAGTCATAGCCTATGCCTCGCGAAAACTCAAAGAATATGAGAGGAATTATCCTACTCATGATCTGGAGTTGGCAGCAGTCGTATTCGCGTTAAAGATATGGAGACACTACTTGTACAGGGAGAAAGTGGAGATTTATACGGACCATAAAAGCCTCAAATATTTCTTCACCCAAAAAGAACTCAACATGCGGCAACGACGTTGGCTTGAGCTGTTGAAAGATTACGATCACACTATTCAATATCATCCTGGAAAAGCGAACGTAGTAGCTGACGCATTAAGTAGAAGATCATATGTGAGTACGAGTGCAATATTGCCAACGCAAAGGCCCATTTTGTATGACTTGCAAAGGATGGAGGTAGAATTAAAGACTCCAAGGACCCACATGATGATGGTGAATATACGAGTAGAACCGACTTTAATTGATAAAGTTAAAGCTGCTCAAGCTACGGACCTGGGGCTGATACAAATGAAGAAGAAAGTGCAAGAAGGTGTTATTCCAGAAGCAAGAATCGATGAAGAAGGAATACTTCGAGTCAACTCTAGACTTTGCGTTCCTAACGATTCTGACTTGAAGCATAGAATCATGATGGAGACACAACACCCCGTTTGCAATCCTTCATGGGAGTACCAAAATGTATCATGATATTCGACATATATTTTGGTGTAACAATATGAAGAGAGAGATCACGGAGTTTATCTCGAGGTGTTTAACTTGCCAACGTGTAAATGCGGAGCATCAAATGCCAAAAGGTCCATTGCAACCACTTGAGATTCCAGAATGGAAGTGGGAACACATTACTATGGATTTCGTTACAGGTCTTCCCAAGGTTTCTCAAGGTATAGATGCGATTTGGGTTATTGTTGATAGATTAACCAAGTCCGCCCATTTCTTGCCGATACGTGAGACTTATTCCCTTGAACGTCTTGCTCGTATGTACGTGAATGAGATTGTGAGATTGCAGGGCATGCCACTATCCATAGTTTCGGATCGTAACCCAAGATTCACTTCAAGATTTTGGGTTAGCTTACAGAAAGCTATGGGCACGGACTTACGATTCAGTTCAGCATATCATCCTCAAACGGACGGACAATCAGAGAGGACTATTCAAACCCTTGAAGATCTATTAAGACTCTGTGTTCTAGATTTCAAAGGAAGTTGGGATAAGTACTTGCCACTGGTGGAATTCTCCTACAACAACAGTTATCAAGCAAGTATAGGCATGGCTCCATTTGAGGCGTTGTATGGACGAAAGTGTCGTTCTCCAGTATGTTGGGACGAGGTGGGAGAAGCAACGTTGTTGGGACCAGAATTAGTACGCATGACTACAGAAAAGATCCAAATGATTCGACAACGTATTCAAACTTCACAAGATTGACAAAAGAGTTATGCTAATCTTCATAGAAAGGACTTGGAGTTTAATATTGGAGATCATGTATTGTTACGTGTTGCTCCATGGAAAGGAGTTACAAGATTTGGAAAAAGAGGAAAGCTCAATCCAAGGTTTGTTGGTCCATTTGAGATTCTTGACCGAATAGGAAATGTGGCCTATAGACTCGCGTTACCTCCAAGTATGTCTCGTGTTCACAATGTATTCCACATATCTATGCTTCGTAAATATGTGAAAGTCCCGAACCACATTATTGCTTTAGAACCAGACGAGATAGCTGAAGATTTAACGTACGAAGAGGTACCTGTTAAGATCTTGGATAGAAAAGAGCATGTTCTACGCACCAAGATTATACCACAAGTTAAGGTTTTGTGGAGAAATCATGTTATTGAGGAAATGACATGGGAGTTGGAGTCAGAAATGAAAGTGAGGTACCCTCACCTTTTTGATACATCAGGTACGTACGTCAATTTCGAGGACAAAATTTCATAAGGAGGGGAGGTTGTAAGACCCCAACTTATTATAAATAAAATTGAATTTTTCTTTATTCATTATTCTAAATTAATAAGGGTTAATTTGATATAATGCTTTGGTTATGGGTGAAATGTGAAAATTTTGCAAAATAAACAAGTGGTTACTAAAATATTCATTTTTGTCGGGGAATATTCGTTTGGTCGTGGAATATTCTTGCTGTCGGGAAATATTCGTACGACGGCGCAGCCATTTGTGGGCCCCATACCGGAAAATGGTTGGATGAAAGAAAACGACAAAGATTGAGTTTTATAAATAACGGCGTAAATTATTACCGTTAACACTGTTGGGTTACCTGGTGGTTAAAATACAGTAATACGCGTGGTTACACAGTAGCACACAGTATTGCACAGTATTGTTGAATTATTGATTCGTACGTAAGAAGGCACTACTCAATAATTGTTACAGTAGTTACTGTTCATTATTTTATTATATTGATTCAATAATTGCTGCATTGTTAGTTTATATTATTATTGTTTCAATAATTGTCACTGCACAGTATTTCTCATTATCAGATCAATAATTCATATTATTTGAATAATATTATTAGATAGCATTATTGGCAATATCTAGAAAGTTCTGTCAAGGAGAGGTTTGGTTATCTAATTGCGCGCCAGTAAGGAGAAATCCTTATTGGAAAGCCCCCTCTTTCTTGGAAACGGCCTGGTTGTCATAATTGTGATTCTGTAATATTATTTATAAATAATTAATTATTGATTTATATGATAATGAAATATTTATTTGATATAAATGATGGATATATTTATTTTATGCGGTTATAATTGAAGGAATTAATGTTGAGGTGTTTTTGTCAGAATGGAGGTATTAAAAATTAAATCACTGTTCTTGAGATATATTGTGTGAGTTATAATTTTTAATCTGACCGTTGGATCGTTGTGATTTTTGGATATATTATACATATATAAGTTGAGTATATGTCCACAAATTTTAAACCGTTAAAAATGTCCGAATGATTTGTTATGAATTTTAAGAGGTGTCTGATTCAGAAATTAGTGTTATAATTGATTTTGGTGGAAAATTCTAGAATTGAGTGGGCCCCACTTGTGGTTGGTAAAAAAATGTGCTGAATTTTATTTCAAATGTGGTGGGTGGTAATAGCAGCAGGTAAAGCCATCAGGTAGCAGGTCAAGTCTGCTTCGGCGGGCTAACATTTTTCTATAAATAGAGGGCTAAGTTTGAATTGAAAATCACAGCAGAAACAAAGTTTTCTCTTTCTCTCTCTATATTATCGAGCGTATTCTTGTGAGTATACTTTGAGTGTTGCTATATGGTGCGAGTTTCTGTCAGCACTATACCGAAATTCGGTCAGAAGTACGGTTATTTTGAGGTAAGGGATGTTATTTCTTTCGCAAATGATATTATTTTCTTCAATATCATTATGACAAAATATTGGTTGAACTTTTTATCAAATTTGGAACTTGTTGTGCCGGGGTTACTATTCACGTATACGGCACTATTTACGAATACGGTACTATTCACCGTAAAATAATTTTTTTTCTTTTTGTCCAAAATATCTATTATGGGTATAATCTTTGATTGTATCCATGTTTTGGTCTTTATTTTGAAATTCTGCTTCATATTTGGTTATTATGGAGTATTATTGAATTTGGATATACTGAAATACGAATCCTTAATCCTTAATCCTTGTCATTTTGTTTCACTGGATTCGTTTCTTTAAAAAATATTTTTCATCATCCTCTATCCTAAATGATGATACTATTGAATATCTTTGGCCTGTAGTGCAAAGATAAATGATTACTGATGAATATCTTTGGCCCGTAGTGCAAAGATGAACAGGTGTTGAGATGAACATGACCAACCGGTGATATAAATGAATATCTTTGGCATGTAGTGCAAAGATGATTAAAGATGTATATTGATTGTTGTTACAGGGATAAAATATTGATGACGGACTCTTAAATATTAGAAGATAGTAGAATTCATCCTCTACATGACTCTTCTAATGGATTGCTGTTTCCGCTGTATTTGTTGATCTAAAACTTGTTGTCGATTATATTTTATCAGATTTTTCTCTGTTGAAGACTAACGATAATTTGTTGTATATTATCTTAGTCATAATATTTTTTTACTTGGCTAGTTGAGCTCACCCTTTTCCTTTTTGTTCCATTTTTCTTCTTAGGAGGTGAAAACATAGTAGGATCGAGTCGGGGTATGGAGTGAGGTTTCTAGAAAGATGTTTTAGCAGTCCTCACTATTTCTATAAAATAGTGTTTGAATAATTGTAATGAGGACTTATTTGCGTGTGAATATTGTCTAGAAGACAATATTTGTATTTAAACTCACAGTATGTATTGTCGTATTTCACACGATATTTGTATTATTAAAGTTGTAGTTTGCTTTATGTACCATGTATTTGGCGACTCAGAATGAATGTTGTATATCTGTTTTGGGGGCGTCACAATAATTCATATCTTACTTACTACTTTCGTCAATGTCTAAGTCATACAATCATTGCACACTTAGAACGTTCGTCCAACGCGGATACGATTCACGAGAATCGTTTACTTATTTGACGTTCACGTTGCTCGTCTCTTAATCTCTTATTCAACCTTTAATCAAGGCTTCAATTGTATACAATCGTTATTCAACCCACGAACCCCATGTTCATTATTCTTTCTTAATGTCGAAGCCATACCGTTCATTGTATGCTAAGACCGATCGTTCATCGCAACAACGTTGCGTTCATAGCGTCTATACGCTTTACACTTATCTCTCATTACCATAACATAACATCAAAATGTTATTCATTACCTTCGTCACTCAACGTCTAAGGAATCACAATCACAGTAATCCCTCACGTTCATTTATCACGACTACGGTCCCCGGATATCGATTACGTAATCTAGCTCTTACATTCTCTATCTTTTAATCTCGCTAAATCTTTCCGTTCAACCTTCACTAAAGGTTTAAAACACTTGATTGAATGTTACATTACGTGAAACACATGTTCATACTTCTTTCTTGCACATCCTCCAGTAACTGAGAACTAAAAATTTCATTTCTGGGCATTGCTCTGCACCGACGCTGCGGCGTCGTGCCCCTTCCTTTATCTCGCGCTGCGACG
Source organism: Panax japonicus (assembly GCA_020205505.1). Lineage (NCBI taxonomy): Eukaryota > Viridiplantae > Streptophyta > Magnoliopsida > Apiales > Araliaceae > Panax > Panax japonicus. Next base: position 43,772,303 of record CM035100.1, read on the forward strand.
CGACCTACTTCTCTCTCTTCTCTTTTAGCCTGGCGCTGCGGCGCCAAGTCCTTTGTTATCTCTCGCGCTGCGGTGCCACTCTCCAGAAGATTATGGCCGAGCTCACGTTGCGGCGCCACTTCTCATAGTCTATCCGGCGCTGCGGCGCCGAGACAAAACCCTAGATATTTTTCTAAGTCTTGCATTAAGTTTGAGACGCGTAGTTTACAATCTCATAACTTCTTTCGTTATAACTCGGAACGAGGTCGTTCCAAAGCCATTCTCTTCCTTATCTTACGTACTTCAATACCCATTGGACAGAACTTTGTTCTGAATCCATTAACGTGCCATTCGATTGGCTTGATCTTAACCCTTCGTTTATTTTTTACGCTTTTAACGCTCTTCGCTCATTCGTCCGTAATTCGGTCATCCGAACTCGGAACTCGTTCATTCTTGAGTCCACAACTCACGTTTTCTACGTTCTCTTACTTCCTTATGAAACCCTATACGTTTGGATTCATTTACTAACTTTCAAATTCTCATTCGTCTTTTATTAAAATTTCGCCATAACTTCGTTATAGCTACGTTTCAATCCATTCTTCATGAACGTTTCTAACGTTCCTAACCAAACAATAAGCAACTAACTTATACACAATGGTTTTAAACTTATCCATCAACAACATTTATCCTACGATGGTTTTAAACTTGTCCATCAACAACATTCTTCGTGTTCTTCACGTTCTTCGTTTGTTCTTCATTTTAATCGATATTTTGTATTACAATTCTACTTTTTCTTGGAATTTGATGTTATAGAACATCATTCCTTACTTATTAACTTAAAGCAACGGTCCATACTGATTCACTATTAAAACTTTAAAGCAACGGTCCATACTGATTCACTATTAAAACTTTAAAGCAACAGTCCATATTGATTTACTATTATAACTTTCTACCAGCGGTCCATATTGATTTACTATTATATCTTCAACCAACGGTCTGAAAAATTAGCACATCTCCTCATGGAATAATATTGTACCCAAAAATGATTTGGACCGAAAAGAAATATATCTTACGGGTGAATAGTAACTCGTGAATAGTAACTCATGAATAGTAACTCGTGAATAGTAACTTGTGAATAGTATTCTGACACGAAAAGTACCCCGAATACCCGATTGAACAATATAACCTCCAGATATCAATTATTATCGAAACAAATTTCGATTTCCACTAACACTAATAATTCCAACACAATGGAACTATCAATACCATCTTTAATCAACACGAACTTATTCATCATTAATATTATAATTCACAATATTTAACAACCAAGTCGTTCCCAGGAAAGAGGGGGCTTTCCGATAAGGATTTCTCCTTATTGGTGCGCAATTAGGTGACCAAACCTCTCCTTGACAGAATTTCTAGACATTGTCAATATTACAAATAATAATATAAATAACTTTGCCATCTCAATTATTGATTTAATAATATAATATATTATGCAGATGATACTGTAACAATAATTGAATCAATAATATGAGAGATATGATGCAACAATTAGTGTAGCAATAATTGAGTATAACTGAGTGACTTATCTCGTAAGCATCAATAATCAATACCGTGTGCTACTATGCAACCACGCGTATTACTGTACTTTTACTACCGAGTAGTTCAACAGTTTTAACTGTAACACTTTCGCCGTTATTTTCATAAAAATATTTTTGTCGTTTTTACAATCCGACAATAATTCTGTTGTGGGGTCCACCAATGATTATATCGTCGTACGGATATTCTCCGACAAAAAGAATATTCCCCGATCAATCGAATATTATACAACAACTTGCATACTTTGCAAAATTTATAAATACTATCCACAACTATAACATTATATCAAATCCACACCATAATATTAAAAAATTATTTCGAGAAAATTAAATATTTATTTATAAAATCTGGGGTCTCACATTAGGATTTAACTTTGTAGTCTATTTTCTACAACTTCTTGATATGATCAAACTTACGTTCATGCAAGATTCATGAGAATGTATATTCAATCAATAAATAAACTTGCTGATTACTAATGTAAATTGATACACGGTAAAATAGATTAGTATATGAACCCATGTCAAAGTAAATCTAAAAAGAAAGAATCTGTTGAAATAACTTGAAAGTAAATCTTATGCGATGCCTAAGCCTAAAAATATGTATTTTTTACTTGAGAAACAATATTATACAAATGTATGTATAATTAAACGTTTTGAGTTATTATTTAACAACAAAATCATGCAATTAATTTAGATCATGTTCCATTAGAGGTATATTAAAAGGATAAATGATAGGCACAAAATGTATCTATTCTCAATGTTTGAAATGTAAAGTTTTTTCTTTTTGTGTATGCATGTTCAACTTTAGTGATTTTTCGATTGAGATTTGGATGTTCATTTTTCAACCAAATTTCATGATTCTTGAGCCAAAAGATCCTTTGAGAACCCTATAAAACAAACATTACCAAAATTACAAATAATTGTTGAATGAAGTCTTCCAAATTTCATATTAACCTTAAAGAACTCATCGAAAGCTCTAATCTAGACCATTGCAACCAAAAAGTTAAAATTCTTCACACTCGACCAACTTTACTAGGCAAGTAAATATCCATTGGAAAGCTAAAGTCCCAAGCTACAATACCATCCAAACCTTATCAAAATCTAATATATATTCTTCAAGTTATAGCAATTTCAATTGAGGTGAAAAACACACCTCAAGAACTTCATCTTCTAACCAGCTTGGCAAGACCTCCAGCCCTTTCCCTTCAAAGGAGCCATCATAAGCCGTAGATAAGGCTTAAATCTAAAGGCCCACTTTCAAAAATTTCAAAACAACGTTAATCCGTGTCTCACCCATTTCAACCAATCAGCGCTCAGCTTCAGCTCTCAGCTTCTCTACTGATACCTATTTAAACCGCCCGCAAACTGTCACCGGATCATAGAAAAACTCCTTTCTTTCTTTCTTTCTCTCTCTCGCAAATTCCAATTTCTGTTCCTGTTTCGGTTCGGAATCCATGGCTGCTGTTGAGGAATCAATTCTTCCTACGGAAGGAGTAGAAGATTCCGTCCCTCCTACGGCGAGTGAGTTACCGGAAGAAAAGCCGGCGGCGGAAGATGCCTCGAAGCCAAAGAAAGGCAAAGCTTCCAAAGAGCCTAAACCGAAGAAATCTGCTGCTCCGAGGAAGCCCAAATCTGCTCTTAGTCATCCTTCTTACCTTGAGGTATTCATTTCTATTCATTTCCTTTGAGTTATTCATTTCCTTTGATTTATTCATTTCTATCTGTTTATGTATTTACATTTAATTTCTCATATCTATCCTTCTTACCTTGAGGTATTCATTTCTATATTTACATTTAATTTGTCATTTGTATATGTATTTATATTTAATTTCTCATTTCTGATGAATATTTGGTTTTTTTTATTGTGAAACCCTAGATGACAGAAGACGCAATCACAACCCTGAAGGAGAGGAATGGGTCTAGTCAATTTGCTATACAGAAGTTTATCGAAGAGAAACAAAAGCATCTTCCAGGAGCTTTCAGAAAATTGTTGTTGTTTCATCTGAAGAAGCTTACAGCGGCGGGCAAGCTTGTGAAAATTAAGAACTCGTACAAGCTCCCTTCGACCCGATCCACCGCCCCGGCAAAGAAGAAGCCTAATCCGGCTAAGGCCAAGCCGGTAGCTGCTTCCAAGCCGGCTAAAGCATCCTCTGTGAAGAAAGCAAAGCTAGCTACTAAGGAAAAGCCTGCTGCCAAGGCAAAACCGGTTGTGAACGCCAAGCCGGCTGCTAAACCCAAGGCTAAGCCAGTTGCGAAGGCTAAGCCCGCCGCTAAATCCAAGGCAAAACCTGTGTCCCTGCCGGCGGTTAAGCCAAAGCCGAAGGCAGCTGCTAAGCCTAAACCCGAGTCTAAAGCTAATATTAGGACGAAACCGGCGGCCAGGCTGGCTAAGGTGGCTCGGACATCGACAAGAACAACGCCGGGGAAGAAGGCAACAATCAAACCTGTGCCAGCGCCAGCGAAGAAAGCTCCTGCTAAGAAGGCCCCATTGAAGAAGACGCCGTCTAAGAATGCTAAGTCTGCCAAAACGCCGGTGAAGAGGACCTCGGCGAGGAAGGCAAAGAAGTGAAGATACAGATACATTGTAGTCTGTTTAGTGGTTACTTGGCTACGAGGGTTAGGTATTAATAGGAGTGGTAGTCATGTAAATTACTTTTGAATTGGTGTAATTTTCAGACCAAATTGTGTAGGAGAAAGAGTAGAGCTGTTTATGTAATAGCCTGAAATTTTACTGAATTTTCTCGTTTGAATTATCTTTGTCACCTTAAGATTTTATGGTCAGTTTCTCCATTTGAATTCTCTTTTTACATCCTATCGCTTCAAACCCTAATTGCTTATTGTCCAATTTTTGTTTAGCTGGTGGATTTGAAGCCCTAGTTGTTCGTGAGACATCACACAAGTAGTTCCCATTTTAGGCTTTTGTATAACAAGATATTGAAGCAAATATCCTAGGATAAAGGAGATAATAGTTATTCAGAGTTGAGCCAGGTACTACTTTTCTGCTACTTACCTTAACTTTGATAAATTTTCATGGTTTTAATGTCTATAAGAAATCTGCTCCTTTGAATATCTAGTGCTCTTACTCTGTATATGACAGTTTGATGATGATGTTATATTATGATAAACGACAAAACCTTAGCTGCATTTTTTGCTATTCTTTTGCAATGAAAAAGTGATTAAAATTTGAAATTTATAGCAAATAGTTGTTGCTTTAGATAGAAATTCAGAGAAAAAGTTGATTGTCGAACTCTGCTTTCACTATACAGAGTTCACTATACTGTTTGGCGGATGAGTTTAGAACAACTTGTCCTCCAAATATTTTGGCTGACCGTAAATGGGTGATTTATTTTGCCTGTCCGCCGTCCGCCGTATACTTGAGACACTAGATAAAGACGAGTGAAGAAACCTTGAAGTTGGAAACTGTATGAAAAATATACTTGGTAGATACAGATCAATTGTGAAAATGGTCGGAGGGAAAAAGATAAAATTAAATGAATTGTAAAATTTTGGAATGTTGATTTATTTTGGAATGTTGATCATTTCTATATATTCCCTTAATGTTTGAATTGTAAAATTAAATGAAGCTACTTCTACGGGTACCTACTACTGAAGGCATGAAATTATTAAGTTTTTATCTGCTGATTTTATAGATCTGAGTTTCAATTGGTTAAAAAGATTATTGTGATAACTAAATGCGTTTCTTGTTCTAGATTCTTTTAACTTCATTATGATTTTCTCAATTGAATCTGTGTATTAGAGTTACTTCCATCTTTAAATTGGCGGATGTATAGGTTTTTATGTACTGTGATTCCTATCATTTCTTCTGCTATGAACCAATATGAGGTAAAATAATGCTATGAGAGACTGGAAGCAGTGAATACTAATTAATGCAACGTATGAAGCAATAAAGTTAGGCCACAAAGTTTTACAAGAACTGCAAGTCATCACAATATCAATTTTAAATTGCATTATATAGACATTCTTTGAATGAAAAGACGGATGCTTTTTCTGGAATAAGTTACTATGAAGCTAGGTAATGGAGCATTGATTACATATATTAATTGAAGACGGTGTGTTGGTTTGCAAGGGAGCATGTTTCTACTGCCTATCATGAAGAGTTCAGTTAAAACGTCATTAGCGGGAACTCTAGATATGATTTTCATCTGTTATGATGATTTTTGTGTGAATCTGTATCATATTAAACATGCAGACCCTGGAAGTAATGTTTACCTATAAATAATACTAGTTCCACAATACCCTGCTTCTACTTATATACAGATCAGAACCTAGACACCGGATCCTCTGAGCTCTCTTTATGAAATTCTGTGAACTTGCACTAACGGCCAGCTTCAGATGCTTAAGGAATGTCAATTCAAAATAATCCTATACTTCTGGCTCTGATGGAAATGAAATAATCCCACCCCTAAAGGTCTCTCTCTGACAACAACGGAAATGAAATAATCCTACACTTCTTGCTGTGATGGTTGTCACTGCAATCTTTGGAAGTTTTTGGTCGGTTGCATAATTTTTTGCGAAAATGAGAGCTAATATTGTGCACCAAGAGAATGCTGGTAGTTCCAAATTTGTGATTATTAGAGTTAATATTGTGTTGCAAGAAAATGCCAGTAGTTAGTCTGTATTCTACAACAAATCCATGGGAGAATGAGAACTTGATTTTCCTCATCACATACATATGATATATGTAGAGAACTGAGGGTTTGTTCAACCAAAACATGTTATCTAATGTCAAATATAATGAGATATACAGTACATGTAATCAAGATTATGCTGATAATTTTACTGCACAACATTAATTCTAGAAAGTAAAGTTGGAAAAGATATAGCTGCTCGCTCAATCTGTTTGCAACGTATTGTCATATCGCTCGACTGCTATACTATAATATTCCTGCCTTAGACTTCAATGAATCTTTTGGTTTTGCCGTCTGCACAGGTTACGTCTCAGATTCAGTAGTAGAAATCTCATACTATATATTGTAGGCTGAAATCCCATATGGGGATCCTTGCTGCATAGAGCAATGGACGCTAAACAAAAATAACTTGCTAATCAACTTGATTTTAAATGCCTAGGTCTGATGAATTGTAAATATGTTGTTGCTAAGTGTTGGCTTAATATCTATCTTTGTTCAGGATTCCAGTTAGCGTTGTTGACTCCTTAGAGAAGTTTATAGGCAACTTTCTTTGGTTGGGAGCTGGTGACGAAAGGAAACTAATGCTAGATTACGGAAATCTGGTATGAACGTAATGGTAGATTATTTAGAGGAATTGCCTTATCTTTTAAGGTGTCAAGGGATATGATTTTTTTCTTGTTTTGTTTTGCAATTCTACTATCCGGCCTTTATGTATGTTACTTCTGTGATTGTTTTGTGTAGAGATTGGAGGGTACACTTTTTTAAATGCTCTTTTGGTCATGTTTTTTCACTAGTCTGTGTGGGTGGGCTTCTTCTCACCCATTTATCGTATCCTCTCTTTTTTGTTAATATTATTTATTCTTTTATCAAAAGAAAAATGGTACTTGATTATTTGATATTTATTCAAAATGCATTAAAGGTTTTCTTGTCTGTTGGTGTATATTCGAGAAGTCTTTGGAGCAAATATTTGATTCGAGTTCAAGGTAAAAAAAAATTGATAGTGCATCTGACAAATTTCAAAAATGTTATTTTGGATATAATGCTTAAACTAAAGCATTAAATACTTTTACAAAAAGAACTACATATCTGTTTGTTTAATTAAAATATGCTTATTTTGAGGACTTGATTTCTAAAGGATATAAAAAATGGAATTAACATAGTAATCTCTGAAGTTAATTGTATCTTTAAGCAATCTAATTAAAATTTCTGGACTCATAGGAGTCGTAATGCCCTTATGTTTAAAAGTGTTTTGTCCTGTGATTCGAGTTAAGTTCATTAGGCATATAGCAGTTAATACAAGTTCCTATCTGATTTAAGCTTATGTATGATAATACCTATTATCATTGGCAGTGAGAAACATGGCCAGTACGTTGGATACATAGCATTAACATCAGGAGTCCATAGACATCTTCTCATCTTCTCATAGACATCTTCTCATAGGCATATTTACATTATAATGTGCCATAGTGATGTTAATTTTTCCACAATTAAATATGCAAATATATGGGACATGAAAGCTAATTTGCATGTATCTGATATATTTTCTTCTTCCGATATATTTTTCTAATTTCTAAGAATTTGTTATTCTGTGCGAGAGACTAGTAGAATCTCATAGCCCATGAAAGCTAATTTGCATGTATCTGAAAATAAGATGCTTCTCCTTTCCTTGTGAAAACTCATAAGCTCTAGTTGTTGTTCTTTTCACTTAAATCTAAATATATTAACTTCTTTTCAAATTTTAAGCTGTTGCACTCAAGGGAATCAATGTCTTCAATTTTTGTCACCCCCTAAATGGAGATATAACTGGCTTCATTTAAATCATGTGGGGAATGGGAATTTTTTTTATCTTGATCTTTCTTTTTATGAGTTAAAAGTAATTATTAAATTCCCCCTTCTGAAATTTTATAAATGATTACATTATTAACTGAAATGCTGCAAAAACAATAACCAAAAGAAAACAAAACAAAGCAAAGCAAAACGAGAAATATATAGAAGTATTTAAAAGCAGAAATTTCAGATACAGCATTTCCTGTTGAGATATAGTGTGTCTAATAGCTTGTGATTCGATTAGGAATTAATGAAATGGTCTCTGAAGATACTTGTATCTTTTATGCAATCTAATTAAAGCTTCTGGACTCATGAGAGGCGTAATCCCCTTGTGTTTAAAAATGTTTTAGCTAGTGATTCGAGTTAAGTTCATTAATCATATAGCAGTTAATGCAAGTTACTCTCTGATTTAAGCTTATATGATAAAACCTAATACCTATTTAAAGAAAAAAAATATTGATGCTATTAAATTTTGTTTTTGGTTTGTTCTCGTGTAAAATCTATAATATCTACTTATTAAAGATGAAAAATTTGCAATCTTCATATTAAAAGGGCAAATGTGAAAAAAAAATGCTTTTACTATTGGCAGTGAGAAACATAACCAGTATTTGGGATATGTAGCATTAACATTAGAGTTCCATAAGCATATCTCCTCATCTTCAAAACCATGTATGAGTTTCGTAGGCAGATTTACATTATAATATGTCATACTGAAAAATTTAGGTTTTGGTTAGTACACGAATATGTGAGCTGTTCTGGTTTTGTGTTGCTTAAAGATGGAACAAAAAGCACATATATTCTTCCATGAATGGAAGATGGCAACTATTTGAATTTCCAATGAATTTTCAATAGGCTTATGCTACGTTTGGAGGGAATGGAATAGGGGAGAGAATGAAATTATTTTTAGAGTAAATCTTTGGATACATCCAACCTACTAATAACTTACCGAACGCAAGAAAGTATGTCGTTTTATTTATTTTTATTTAAATTATATGCCTCTTTCTCCTTAGAATATCAGTGAACTCTCCCCATTTTCTCCTACGGTGAAATTTGATCCTTCTCCTACAACTCCTTCTCTGGCTCACTCCTTGGCTCTTTGTCCAAACTCACTCGCCTCCGTCAGCTCAACCTCTCCGGTTACTCTTCTCCGATCAAAAACCGGATTCACGCGACTCCGTCTCTTTCTTCCTATGTTTCACTCCAAACAATAATTAATCTATGAAACTCTAATAAGGTAAACCTTTTTTTGAGTAATTTCTACTTTCAATTGATGGTATTGTTTCATTTGGATTAATTGATTTGTGTTTAATTGGGTTCTTCATAATCTTCGCTTTATTACCCAAAAGAAGAAAAGATTTTTTCAATTATCTTAGTCATCTCTACTTTGTGTATCATTACAATTTAATTTGGGTTTCTTGTCAAATTTTTGATGGTACTCTTTTATTATTGTTTTTCTCAATGTGTTTTGTCTTCTAGGTTTTTTTATGATTGCTGTTAATAATTTGTATTGTTATGTAACATAGATTTTTGATTGGCCTTTAAATACATAAAATGCAATGCATTGCTTCAGTTCATACTGGCCGACTATTCTATTTTCAGTTATGTAGTTAAGATTTACAAGCTTGCAAAAAAGTTTGAAATAAGAAGAAAAATAAAAAAGAAATAATTATTTGTCGAATTTTTTTTTTTCCAGTAATCAATGTTCATGTTGTGTGAAACTAACAATTTTTTTTTTATCTTTTTCGTTTAGATTGTTTGCTGTTGTGGACACTTTTTACTTCTTGTTTCAAGGCCACATTGGAAATCTACCAATGGATTCAGAAATAGATATTAACTCTACAAATATGGATATTGACGTAGATGACTCGTCTAACAACAAATGGGATGATGAAGTAGGAGAGAATAGAAAACAAAATAATCAAATAGTGAAAGAGCCCAAATTACATATGGTGTTTGACAATGTTGATGAGGTTTATGAATACTATTGGAAATATGGTGCACAACAAGGATTTGAATTGACTAAAAGAAGTAGTAGAAAATTGGACGGAGTGGTTAAATATTTCACAGTTGTATGTCACAAATATGGAGAACCAAAGAAGAACTCAAAGATTACTCTAAAATCGCATCTGGTTATTAAAGCAAGTTGTAAGGCTAAGATTTGTGCCAAATATTGAATGATGGAAAATGGGGTACAACCACTTTGGAGATTGCACATAATCATGGTTTAAGTCCAAGTAAATCTCGTTTTCACCGGTGTAATCGGCATGTGACCTCTTATATAAAGAGGAAACTTGAGCTAAACAATGATGATGGGATACCAATGAATAAAAGTTATAATTCAATTAGAATTGAGTATGGAGAAAATGGAATGCCTTGTTTAAAGAAAGACTGTGAAAATTATATGGGAAAATTAAAAAAGCTAAGGCTTGTTGAGGGTGATGCTAGTGCACTTCAAAATTATTTTGCTAAAGTTCAAGCAGTGGATTCTAACTTTTTCTATGTGATAGACCCGGATGAGGAAAATCGGATCAAAAATTTATTTTGGGCGGATTCGAGATCTCGAGCTGCGTATGAGGAGTTTGGTGATGTCATCACATTTGACACCACCTATTTGACTAATAAATATGATATGCCATTTGCTCCTTTTGTTGGAGTTAACCACCATGGACAATCCATACTACTTGGTTGTGGCTTGATATCAAATGAAGATACTAACACTTTTATTTGGTTGTTTGATGCGTGGCTTTCTTCCATGTCTAGAAAAGCTCCACATGCCATTATCACCAATCAAGACAAAGCAATGAAAAATGCGATTGAGATAGTTTTTCCCAATGCTCGCCACCGATGGTGTTTGTGGCATATAATGAAGAAGGTTCTTGAAAATTTAAAAGGGCATGAGCATTATGAATCAATTAAATTTGTGTTACATAACGTTGTGTATGATTCTTTGAGTGTGGATGATTTTGAATGTCAATGGAAGGCAATGATAGACAATTATGATCTTGAGAACAATAAGTGGTTGGAAGGATTGTATAATGAAAGGCATCGTTGGGTTCCTTGTTTTGTGAAAGATATATTTTTTGGGCGGGAATGTCTACGACACAAAGAAGTGAAAGTATGAATGCTTTTGTTGATGGATTTGTCAATGCAAAAACTTCCTTGAAATAATTTGTGGACCAATATGATAATGCGTTAAGGAGTAAAGTGGAAAAAGAAATAGCAGCGGACTCTCATTCTTTGACTTCAAATGTACCTTGTGTTACACATCACGCCATTGAAAAACAATTCCAAGAGGTTTATACCAATTCCAAGTTTATAGAGTTTCAAACAGAAGTGGCGGATGGAGGAATGTATTGCGATACAAGGTTTGTCGAATCTCATAATAAAATATTTCATTATGAAGTGAAACAACTTTATTACTTTGGGGAAAAAAAAGATCAGCCAAAAATTGTGAACTTCAAGGTTTGTTTCATTAAAGGGGAAAATGAATTTGAATTTGATGTGAAGTTTATATGTAAACTGTTTGAATTTTGAGGAATCTTATGTAAGCATATAGTTAAGGTACTTCATTTTGAAAGGTTTATATTTACCGTTCCAATGAAATACATTTTGAGGAGGTGGAGAAAGGACATAAAGTGACGTTATACTAAAGCTAAAGTCACTAATAATGTTCGGAAAGGCACGAAATCAGGACATAGATATGACAAGGTGTGCAATACTTTTTTCGACGTTGCGGACATTGCATATGACACTCAAAAAAGATGTGACCAACTTGTAGATCGGCTTCTTGAACTAAAGGTGAAATGGAATACGGGGGATGGAGTTTATGAAAAAAGTCGACATACTCAAAAGTTAAACGCGAGTGAATATGAAAATAACGACCCAAATGAAAGCCAGAAATTACTCTCACCAAAAAAGAACCGATGCAAGGGGCGTCCTCCTAGTAAAAGGAAGGTAGGTAAGATCGAAGAAGTTTCGAAGAAATTCAAACTGAAGGGACAAAAAAAGGTAAAAATAATTGTGAATCAAGAAACACAAAGAATATGAAGAAGGTATGATTTTTTTGTTATATATATATATAATCTGTATATTGCAACTTTTTTTGCAGTTAATATTGTCTTATATAATGAACTTGTATGCTCTTTTATTTAAGGCATTTGAGTTGGATACGACTATTAATCAACCACCTATTTTTAATGAGACACAAGAGAGTCATCATGGAAATATTAACTTGAATGTGAGTAATGATTTTTTTTCTTCCAATTATTATGATTATTATTTTTACTTTATTGGTGAGCATTTTTAAGGGTGCATATATGTTGTCACAAGAGAGTAATGATTTATGTTACCTTTCATTGATCATAAATTTCAGATGTATGAACTCAATTAACATCGATGGTTCTTTCTGTAACTTGTAAGAATCCATATGGGGAGATGAACTTCTAAATCCTCGCGCAATATGGAATTTTGGGTCAATAGGTGAAGGAACTTCCAATGCTGGCTACAAAGATTTTTGACTTGATTTAGTTGTAGCTTTGATATATTAAAGCTATTTAGGTAGCTCAATGGATGATTAAGGCATACGAATATTGTTCATATGTACCAAAAGTATTATAATTTTGATAATTTGTTTTCATCTTTAATTTTTCAAATTTCAATGTTAGTTTTGTTCTCAATTGATGAACACAATAATTGGAATTCATTTCATAAACACTATAGTCATAATTTACATGTTTACAAGGGGCATACCCCAGGTAATTAAAAAAATGATGATACAATAGCTTAATAGCTCAAGCAATTACAAATAAGATAATATTTCAGTTTTTCTGTGTAGCTTCACTGCACAATGTGACACTGTAAGGTGTAACCTCCCCTGCTGCCTCTACTAAGGCTTGAAATTACAACTAATGAAAATTAATATCTTATAAAGTGATTTCATCTCAGTTTAGCAACAAAGAATGATGGTATCACATTGTCAGTGTTTCAACATTTAATTAAATGTGTATTTAATAGGAAAGAAAAACAAGTTCTTCATTTTTAGGAATAATGATATTCTCTACAGATGTATTACCAGCAAACTGCAAGGAATTGTGATAATTCTAGATAAGGCTAGTTACTCTGTAACAAGCAACAAAAAGTGTCCACACCAGCTGTGCTTCTAAGATTTGGAGAGTGCTGCAGTAGCCTTGATACGAGTATAATACCACTATACCAGTCATAAGAAGTAATTTGGTGTGAAATTATGCCATAGAACTATCCTGTTGCAGTTAACCTCCACATAAAGAAACCATGTTGAATATAGAAATTGATCTTTAAAGTCCAATTGTCATGGATCTCGTCATGTCATTACACTCATTACAGAGTTAAGTATCACACACACATACCGGTTGCTGATCTGTGGTCATAGTGTTCTATATTGGAGGAAAGATAAGAGTTACAAAAAATAAATTAAATGGATAGCATGATTTCGACAACAGCTGTAGTGCTGTAACTAAAGTTAAATATCTATTCAAACTTTATGTATATGCTCACAAAACGAAGACTCAAGCATCAAAAGAACTTTAACTTCATTCACTACTGAGAATATCAGATCAAAGTACTGGATGTGAAGAATGGAGTAAACCTTAAGCCTTTCATGTGCTTCACCAACAGTTCTTCCATCCTTCTTCCTACGCCAACTATGACCATCTTTACAAAAAAAATTGAAGGACCCTCTTGTTAAAAAGAAACAACGATCCACCTGTTGAAACTTAAAAAAAATATACCTGACAAAACAACTATGTAAATTTTCAAAGAAATGCACACTAGGATATAAAGATTAGAAGGTTACTCGTTGGTTTTTGAGGGGCCTTGTTAGTGAGCACTTCAATGAATCATAATTCTCCAATATGAAGAGCACTTCTGGCAGCTTCAGCCACCTGGTTTGAGCTTTTTGAACTAGATCGCTGAGGTTATAACATGAAATTCAAAACAAAATTGGAGTTGGATAACTTCTACATTAAAAATTTTGTTGCCTTAAATGGCTCGCCAAAATTTTGTGGATTTCCAAGGAAAAAACAATGTTAAGGAAGATACAAGGCAAAGACTGATTAAGAAGCCTTCCAGATCTAACAAAGACCTATAAATTTCAAAGTATTTTTCTGACAAAAAACATATTTCCTCGTGTCCAAAAAAAATTCATATTATCCTTTAGATGGTTTTTGTAAGACCCCAAATTATTAATAAATGAAATTTAGTTTCCTCTATTTATCATTTTGAAATAGTAAGGGTTGATTTGATTAATGTGGTTAATTATGGGTAAAATGCGCAAATATTTTAAATAAGCAAGTGGTTATAAAATATTCATTGTTGTCGGGGAATATTCGTTTGGTCGTGGAATATTCTTGCTGTCGGGGAATATTCGTACGACAGCGCAGTCTTTTGTGGGCCCCATAACGGAAAGCGATTGGATGAAGAAAACGACAAGTATAAGTTGTTTATAAATAATGGCGTAGTTGTTACCGTTAATACTGTTAGAATACCCGGTGGTTAAAACACAGTAATACGCGTTGTTGCACAGTAGCACACGGTATTGCACCAATTATTGATTCTTACGTAAGAAGGCACTACTCAATAATTTTTACAGTAGTTACTGTTCAGTATTTTATTTTATTGATTCAATAATTGATGCGTTGATATTTTATATTACTGTTGTTTCAATAATTGTCACTACACAGTATTTTCCACTATCGAAGCAATAATTCATATTATCTGAATAATATTATTAGAAAACATTGTTGGCAATGTCTAAAAATTTCTGTCTAAGGAGAGGTTTGGTCATCTAATAGCGCGCTAGTAAGGAGAAATTCTTATTGGAAAGTCCCCTCTTTCCTGGGAACGGCCTGGTTACCAGTACTGTGATTCTGTAATGTTATTTGTGATTAATTAATTATTGATTTATATGATGAGAAAAATATTGATTTTATGTGGATATAGATGGAGAAAATTTTTAAAGTGACAATTGTTGAAAATTGATATTTTATCTTTTCTGATAAAATAATATTTTATTATATTATTATAATATAATAATGATGATATTTTTACAAAGAATGTGGGATATATGAGTATATGAGGAAGAGTATTTTTGTTACAAAAGTTGTTTAAAACATGTTAAACATGTTTGTGGGCCCATTTCTTGACTGAAATTTGATTATAGTCTGTAAAATCGCACGTTTATGGATTTCAGTCAATTTTTTGTTTGGAATTTGGAAAAACTTTCTTCTGCAAAATTGTAGAGAATTGAATTTCCTATAAAAAGTCGCAAGATTCGAATTTTCTGATAAAAGGGCTATTTATTATGAATTATTGAAGTTCTGAAGTTCCGAAATAATTGATTTTTGAAAGTTTTAATTATTTTAAATAACAAAAACATTTTTGGAATGTGTTGAGGCATCATTAACATGTGCTAGGGGCTGAATTCAGATTCTTGGATGCGTAGGAAGATGTGGAAAAATAAATAATATTAATTTATTAAATTTTCTACTTTGATGTTCTAAGTATTTTCCTATAAATAGGGTGCTTAGGTTAGAATTGAAAATCACACCAGAAACTGAAGTTTTCTCTATATTTCTCTCTCTATATATTGAGCGTATTCTTGTGAGGATTCTGATACTTTGAGTATTGTTATACGGTGCAAGTTTCCTTCAGCACTATACCCAGTATTCCAGCAAGAAGTACTAATCTTTCGAGGTAAGGGATGTTATTTTCTTCTCAAATGATATTATTTCTTCAATATCATTATGCTAAAATATTGGTTGGAACTTTTTATCAAATTTGAAACTTTTTTATGTCGGGGTTACTATTCATGAGTTACTATTCACGAGTTACTATTCATGAGTTATTATTCACGAGTTACTATTCACGAGTACTATTCACGAGTACTATTCACGAAGCATGATGATGTTTTTTTGTGAAATTTCTATCTTTTGGTGTCGGAGTTACTATTCACGTATACGTCACTATTCACGAATACGACACTATTCATCGAAATAAAAATAAATTTTTTTCTTTTCGTCCAAAATATCTATTATGGATACTAGCTTTGATTGTATCCATGTTTTGATCATTCTTGAATTTTACACCACTATGATTATTTATGAGGTATTTTTGGACATGAAATAGCTAAAATACGAATCCTTAATGTTTATTCTTTTGTTTCACTAGATTCGATTCTTTCAAAATATTTTTCATCATCCTCAGTCCTAAATGATGATATAACTGAATATCTTTGGCATGTAGTGCAAAGATGAATGATTTTCTGATGAATATCTTTGGCCCGTAGTGCAAAGATGAACAGGTGTTGAGATGAACATGACCAACAGATGAATATCTTTGGTCTGTAGTTCAAAGATGACTATTTGATTTATGATGTATATTGATTGATGTTACAGGGATAAAATATCGATGATGGACTTTTAAATTCATAGATGATAGTAGATTTCATTATCTACTTAACTCTTCTAATGAATTGTTATTTCTGCTGCGAAGATTTATTTAAAACTGGTTGTCTATTGTATTCTATTAGATTTTTTTCCTGTTGAGGACTAACTATAATTTGTTCTATATTATCTTAGTCATAATATTCTTTACTGGGCTAGTTGAGCTCACCCTTTTCCTTGTTGTTCCATTTTTCTTCTCAGGAGGCGAGAATGTAGCGAGTACTAGTCGGGGTGTGGAATGATGGTTCTAGAAGTTGTTCTAGTAGTCCTCACTATTCTGTAAAATAGTGTACTAATAATTGTAATGATGACTTATTTGAGTGTGGATATTGTCTAGATGACAATATTTGTATTTAAACTCACAGTTTTTATGTTGTATTAATAAAGTTGTAGTTGTTTCTGTACCATGTATTTGGCGACTCAGAATGGGTGTTGTATACCTATTTTGGGGGCGTCACAGTTTTATAGCAAGCACAACATAAAATATGTTTTCAGTGTGATAATCCTAAGCAAAGGTTTATTCCCTGGTTGGAGAATGCTTAATGATGAATGATGCTTCTTCTGTGATAATGATCTAGAGACCTAGAACAAATTTCTTTTCCTGTGATCTAAACAACAGTGTGGAGAGAGTTTCAGAGGAAGAATATTTTGATAAGAGGCAATGGAATAAAATACTCAACATGATGAACCAAAGAACTGAAGGAAATAGCATACCAGCAATAATTAGAAGATAATTTCAGTTTCCAATAAAGCGAGGTTGACGTCTAATTGTAAGGTTATGTTCTTAGAGATACCTCCACTGATTATTATTCCATAGAATTAACTTAACTCAAATGCCATTAATCATGAAAAAATATAGTGAAATTTAAGGAGTTCAGCAAAAAGCTACATAAAAAAAATAGATCAGCAAAAACTAAGTAGAAGCATAGGCAGAGGCGGAACCAGGGGGGGCGCGGGGGGGCATATGCCCCCGGTAGATCGACGGCCCAGGCAGAATTAGGGGCAGGGGCAGGGGCAGGGGCGGGGGCGGGGGCGGGGGCGGGGGCGGGGGCGGGAGGGGGGCAGCCTTCAAGCCCAGCCACAGTCCACAGAGGCCAGATCGAGCCACCGCTCGTCGCCGGTCACCGGTCGCTCGTCTGCAGCCAAAGAGAGAGAGCTTCGCCGATCGCCGGTTGCCTTGTTGCCTTGTCTGCAGCCAGAGAGAGCTTAGCCTTTTAGTTTTAGATCCATATGCAGAGGGAGCTGACAGCAATGGAAAGATGAATAAATATATTAATTAGTGGATGGACCGAAGGAGTGATATTAATTAGCTGTAGCATTATTCTTTGTTTTTATACTATTAGCTAGGATATCTTATCCTAATTGTACTATGATACGGAAAATAGCCATTCTAACCATTTTTAGTTATATCACCTTTGATATTTTTAAAAATATTTTATGAGAGAAATAACAAAAAAAAAGAAGACAAAATGTAGTATTTCTGTTTTAAAATATAAGAATATTATACATTTTTTAAAGTCAACTCAGGATATTTTTAAATTTAAAATTGATATAATTTTTCTTTAACTTTAGTCAATTACTTATTGTAAGATTGATTATTGGGAATTATTATTTTCACAAATAAAAATTAATATTTTCATAATGTCTCTCACATAAGTGTGAGATCATTTACTATTCATGTGAAATTTTTTTTATGTAATTATTATTTTTACTTATAAAAATATCAATTCTCTTACTATTTTGTGACTTTTAATAAATCTTCCTAATTTTAAATACAACAATAACCTTAAATTAATTTTTTTTTAAAATATGTGGTTTCGGTGAGTTTGAAATCAAGTGGCCCAAATAGGCATCATAAGTGTCAAAACGTGGCTTAGCACAGTTGATAACCCTCCTATTTGTTATGTTTTTGCAAAAGTGTTCCCTAATTTTTTTTTACCATAAGTCTCCCTCAAAGATATATTAGTTGTGCAAAATTGTTCTTCCAACCCTTTTGTCAACAAAAAACTGAATTTTTTCAAATTAAATTTGACAGAAGTAGTAACATATTATTCATGTATAAAGTAAGGTTATTATAGTTATTATGGTAGTTAAACCTATTTGAGGGGAACAAAATTCATATTTACGATTGAGATATTTTCCATTTTTTTCAATATGGGTCAAAATCAAACCCAACGACCTTAACTCTGCTCACTCGCCGCTACAACCTACACGTCGCTACTCCGGACCTCCGGTAACCGCCTTTAAATTTTGACCCCCCTAAAATTTTGTTCTGGTTCCGCCACTGAGCATAGGGATTAAACAAAGCTAGTCACACAAGTCAACAAATAAATAAAAAACTAAGAAAAATTGGCCGCCTTACCTGACTGCATCTTTTTGGTAATCAAAATAAAGTTAAACTCCGGATGATGAAATGTGGAGAAAGCAATTCAGCTGTTGTATTCAGTGTTCATTCTTCAGTGGTCCAATCCAATCCACTCCACTCCACTCAACAGAAGTAGAGAGTACCATTGCAGCTAAATCAGTAATCGCGTGGCATCACAGAATCAAGGAATGTTGTCGGGGATCCAAGGTTCAACTACTTAAATCACCTGCCTGCTTGATCAGAGAGTTCAAACCTCTATCAACAATGGCGAGGGCAAAATTTTGCAGATGGTGATTTGACTTTGATTAACCAGGGGGGTTGTTAAATGTTAACCCAAACTCCTAACGGAGGTGACTGAGTTTGGACAAAGAGCCAAGGAGTAAGCCAGAGAGGGAGTTGTAGGAGAAGGATCAAATTTCACCGTAGGAGAAAAGGGGGTAGTTCACTAATATTGTAATAACCCGATATTTTCTATATAATTAAATAAGAAATTTTGCATATAATTTTTTATTTATTTTAAAGGTGGGAATATGTACAAGGTAAAACATATGTATATATGTGATAAATAAAAATTGATTTATTACATGAATAATTACAAATAATTTTTTTTAGAAATTATTGATCATTATAAATTATTTTTTTTATAATAAATTAATTTTGTTATAGAAATGTTTTTATTATTTATTTTCTATAAAAATATGATTATATATTATTTCAATAATATATGAATGATTATTAGAATTATTATAATAACTATTTTATTATATGAATTTATTTTAGATTAATTAAGTTAATTATTTTAACTTAATGAATAATGGTATATATGAAAGTTATGTCGGTTATTGATTCAAAACCCTAATTCTAGATTTTGAACAAGGGATGAGAACATTAATATTATATTAATTATATTTTAGTGGTATAAATATGTACTGTGTGTGTAGACCGATAATGGTTGGTCAATTATGTTGTATCATGACCAAACACTATCACTAATTTGTTTAACCCTATTTTGAAACTCAAACGAGAGATTCAAGACTGTGTAGTAATTGTGTAATATGATTTATGTTGTGTATTATAGAATTTAGTGTTAATTAGGGAAACCCTAATAAGTATTTAGAAACCCTAATTATTTGAAACCCTAATTAGTAATTAGAAACCTTAATTACTAAACTAGAAACCCTAATTGTAACGCCCCAGAAAATTGAACCTTTTGTAAATACTTTTATAATGAATAAAATAATATTATTTGTTATTATTATGTGTTAGTAAGATGAATGTCGTTCTATAACCTAGAAACGTCGAAACGTCGTAGTATTTTAAATACGTGAAGGAATTAAAGTGTTTGAATTTCCAAGATGAAAATAAAAGCTTTTCGAGAAATTTTTTGAAAAATACTATTCATCGATTTTTGCTCAGGGATTATTTTTGAACTTCCGAGAAATATGTAACGTAAGAATATCGAGGTGAGATGGGTTATGTAATAATAATTCAAGTATAGAAAACGCAATATTTCGCATGCGGACTTAATTTGAGAATGTTAAGTATTAAAGTCATAGAAATGGAATTGTGGATCTTGTAGGAAGTACAAGTCCAATAAGAATTAAGGGGCAAGCCCAAGTGGTAGTAATGTTTAGCCCAAGTGTTGGTTAATATGAAGCCCAAACTAAATTAATGCAAGCCCACAAGAATAATATAAGCAATTTAAAACCTAAGCCCATGTAATGATCCAATGGGTAAAGTTAGATCCATGGGGCAAACCATGGGTGAATTGGTGACCAAGGGTTTGTTGCAGAGGCCAAGTAATTAGTGTGGCTAACAAGATTACTTAGTTGTTAAGTAAGTGAATAGTAAGGAGGTTTGTAAAGAAGATGGATGACTTAATGTCCATTATGCCCTAACTTAGAGACTTCTATAAATAGCAAGCTTGCAATTCATTAGTTGTTTGTTAATTTTCATCCAAGCAAAACAACTTAAGTGTTAGAGAGAATAAGCACTTTTAAGTCAAAACTTCCATTGTTAGATTTTCAAGAAGGAGAAGCTAGTCATCAAAGGTAAATGATCTTATGATCTTATATCTTCCATCTCTATCATTGTAGGGTGATAAGAGAAGTGTAGCTTAATGAACATGTATGCTAAGAACATATAAGAATTGAATAATCAATGGACTTAAGCCGAATAAGTCATGCATAAGTAATTTAAACCTAAATAAGTTATGAACTTATGAAGAACATATATGAACTTGTCATATGTTTACCTTAAGAAGTTAGTATGATTGATAAGATGTAAGAATGTTGCTTAAAGGACTTAAATCAATAATAAGTCATAAGGGATGAAATCTTGTAAGTTATAATTTGTTAAGTTATGAACTTATGAGGAATAAGCCATAACCAAATTTAAAAATAAGTTGTTGTAATATGTAGGTTGAGATGTCTATTTAATGAATTGACTCCATTTGGAATGATGAAAAAATCGCTAGTAACGAAGTTTTGCCGGAATTCACACGATTGGACGATAATCGTCGAATTTGTGAAATTCTCGGAATGGAAGTCGGATTTTGTGTTTGACCTCGAAAATGTTGGTTTTCACCGGAGACAAGTCTTATTTGGCATTATAGAGTTGCGGACTCAAAAATGACCGAATTCCGACTTAGAATGAAGAAACGAGCGTTGAACGTTCACGAATGTTTATCGATTTTGTTAAAAATAAACTAATAGGTGAATTTTTAGTTAACGAATTCAAATAGATAAAATTCTTGCATGAATACGTAGAGTATGTAATTTCTGAACCGTAGGCTCTTTAACGGGTCAATTCGAACTTATAACGAAGAAGTTACAAGGCCGGTGATAAGTAGTATTTTTACCTACTTATGGAGTACCAATTCATGCGAACTATGCCCATCTCAAGTATATTTTAGTCTGTTTTAACTGCATTTTATGTTAAATTGCATTTCGCATACTTAAAACTCCTTTTGGTGAATAAGTGCTGGAATTAGCTTAATTTGGTGGTGATATCGGGCACGAGGCTAACGAAAGCGTAAGGCGAAGCAAAAGATAGGATGTGCATAGGAGTGAGTGGAGCATGGATGGACAAGCATGGATAAACATAGGACATGTCAGTAGTAGTAGCAACATTTCAGAACCAAGCTAAGAAGCTGAATCAGAAGACAACAATTGCAAGCCGCGCGGTCGCACGACAAATATAGCTTGGAAGCGCCCGCCCACGCGAGGTCCCAACAAAACCAGAACAACCTACTACAAGTTGCGCGGCCGCGAGAAGGACAAACCTAGGGAGCACGCCCCCGCGCGTGAGACCGGCCAAACATAAGAACCCACTGCAAGTCTCGCGGCCGCGAGAGTATCAAGCTGGTAGAGCGCGCGGAGCCTGAAGCTGTTGATTTGTTTTATTTTATTTCCAAATTTTAAAGGTTGTATTTGATTTAAAACGATTCCTGGCTGGTGTCAGGGATTATCACTTATCATATTATTAGTTTTTGATGTATCTTTACTTGGGAATTAGGGTTTTACGCTCTGGAGAGGATTCCAACGTAGAAGGAGACCATAACTCTACTTTTCTACTCCTTCTTGGGATTTCTCTACGAGAACGGATTATTAATATTAGTTTTTGCTGGACTCTTATGAGGATTGACTATTGATGCGTATTCAACAATTGGGTTTGATAGTTTCATCTTTCATCTTTCAATTGTCGTTTATTGATCATGTTTAGATTTGATCCCATAATGGCTTTTGGTTCAGTCATGAACTAAACTCCATTATGGGATTCTAACATATTGTATTATGTAGTTTGATTGCACGCTTAAATGCTGGCTTGTTTTGCATATCATATGGGAAGTCTGTCATGATTGTTTTGCATACATGAATGCTTGATCACCATTTGTTTCAGTATTTGTATGGAAATGACAATGAACATGCAAATATAGACTGTAATCATGATAGTATACGTATATAGGGCTGTGTTATATGGCTTATGTATTTCGTGAACCAGATAGACATATACTGTTTCACAGTATAAGTTAGAATAAGAGCTTGAACTCAAAATCAATATAGTTGCAATTTCAATAGACATATAGTGATGTTGGTTATATTGATGATTACATAGAGTCTATCATCTGTGGATGCTGTATAAGTAGGTTTTAGTGCATTAAAAAATGGCTAATACTCTTTTAGTGCTCTTGGCTACTTTCCTGTGATATGTGAACAAGTCATGCATGATAGTGGTGATTGAATAAAATATTAAATGAAGTTAGAATCCCATTAGTTCCGATATCATTTATTATATCACTTTTATTATTTTAGTTGTTATTTGTTATTTTAGTTGTTATTTGTAATTCAAGAACAAACCAAGTTTAATCCATAGTGTGAGTATATAAATATAGTGATTTAATTAACGAATAGTAGTTTAAGTTAAATAAATTTCTCTGTGGGATCAATACTTTACTTGTTCTATATTACTTGTTGACGCATGTATGCTTGCATGAGTTAGAGCTCTTTTGTTAGTCGTAAAAAAGAGGCAACAGCCGGGAATCTCACAAAGTTAAAAATCTGTCAAAATTATCTGGTGCACAGAGCTGGTGCCACGGCGCCAGCCCAAGGCCAAATAGATGGCATTGCAGCGCCGAGCATGGCTGGATGAAGCTGTGACCTACTGTAGTTTGGCGCCGCAGCGCAGCCGTAATGAAGGGGACTCGTACCGCAGCGCCGAGTCCAGGTTTCTTGCCCTAGAGCATGGCGCCGCAGTGCGGCATAGTGAAGGAATGTTGGCGCCGCATCACCAATCATAGGGTCTAAGCAATGAAGAAAGTTTACAAGTAGAACATGAAGGATAACTGATTAACAAAGAACTAAAGCTTAATTATAACATTGTTAAGCCATGATTAAACCTTAAGTATGATCACTTAGGGTTGAAGTAACTCAATAGCATATGAACGTAAGAACGACATAACAGAAAGCTGGAACCAATAATAACAAATCTAATATGTAATTAGATTGAGAAGAAGGGTAAGATTCTTTAGGAACTATGTATGTTATTCATGACCTAATGTGTTATGTTATGATATTATCTTTTGTAGATACCTTAAAGACTTAAATTGCACGTGTTATATCTGTAGTAGATGCTAAAGGCAAGTATTCTAACCCTTGTTCTAGTTTAATCTGGACAAGCTTTGTGATTCATGTATTCTTACGCATGAACTGTGTCTGATGAAGTCAAAGCCAATTCTTTCGACTAGACTTATGATATTTTACCATCTAGCAAAGTATTGTCAATGTTTTACCAAACTATGTTGGTATGGTAAAAGAAGACTGAGTATGCTAAATTGTTTTATCGTCAAACGATAGGCACGTGAGGTTACAACTTAAATGTACATACGTTTAATGAATGTAGTGTTTGTAGACACTCAAAATTTTCTGTACACTTGTCACTAATATTGCAGGAGGACATATTTGTCTTTCAAGACGAAACCCTAGAAGACAGTTCATATCCATTCCGGATTCTATCGAAAGTTTAGCATCAACCCCGGAACACAGACCGAGAGTAAAAATTCCAACCTCAGAGATAACCCTGAGGCGTGCAGATCTAATACCGGAACACACACCGGAGAAGACCGATTAATCTCGGAGATAACCCCGAGGAATCCAGTCTCAGTCCCAATCATGGGAATAGCTACCAACCTTGGTGATCACCCCAAGGAATGCAGTTCCGGCGATAACCCCGAAAATACTGGTTTCAAATGCAATCAGCTTCAATCTCAGCGCTCACAACAAGTCACCCAGTACCAACCTAGAGATAACACCGGGAGGACAGGCACACCTCAGATTTGACACTCAGGACCTTCAACACTTGCAGCAGTCCAATCTCAGCAATAACCCTGAGCAACGTCTGCTTTATTAGCCCAAACTGGCGATAACTCCGATGAGGGGCCAAGGCATCATCTTGCCACTCTAAAGCCATAACACATCATCTCAACATTTCATACACATATCTATACACAACGATGTCCCACAAGAATCGAGGAAAACAAATCCCAAGTGACTATTGTGCGGGGTAACGGATAGAATTTGAAGCTTGAAGACCGGAGGGCATCGTCCCATCTTCAATGACTTCGTACAAACTCTAATCCCATGCCATTGTACAACTCTCGACAATGGCGGTCTGAAATAGGTCCTGTATACCTCAGTCGGATGCCCGGATTGTAATTCTGAAAGTTCGAGCGGACATTACAGTGCCTACATATACGTACTACGAGATGACCCAACCCGAGAAACCCGGGGCAACCCGGGCAGCCTCAGGTACACCTGCGGCTGGCCACAGGTACACCTGCGGCTCCCCTTTTATAAATAGAGGGCTTGGGGTGGCCATTTTAAGAAGAGAGAGAGCAAGGAAGCCCTGTCAAATTTGCTCTGTACTTGCAATATACTTAGTGCTTTCCCATTTTAAGCACTTGTGAGCTCACATATAGCTACTTTTATACCGGCGGGAGCCAAGTTTCATCCACTTTAAAGATATAAAAGCCTTCTTTGGCAGCCCACTGTAAGCTTTCTCTCACACTTTAAAGCCTTTCTCTTCATCTTTGCACACACCCTTATTCACGTTGAGAGTCGTGTTGCGTGTGTTTGCCCGAACTTCGGTCCGTGATTTTATTTCAGTTTGTATATATATATATATTCATATATATATATATATATATATATTTATATGGACTAACATTATCGAGTTATGCCTCGATTGAGCCTAGACTTCGGTCTGGAGCGTTTATTTGCTTATATATATATATTTATATTTATTAACTGTGTGTTGGACTCTGTTCGATGAACCTGAATTTTACATTCGGTGTATTTATTCACTTATATATATATACACTTATATATATGAACTGTTGTCGAACTCTGTTCGATGAGCCTAGATTTTATATCCGGTGCGTTTACTCTCTTATATACATATACTTATATATATAAACTATTGTCGAACTCTGTTCGACGAGCCTGGGTTTTACATCCGGTGTGTTTATTGCTTATATATATATATATATATATATATATATATATATATATATATATATATATATATATATATATATATATATATATATATATCGTCCCACCTGGAGTTTACTTCGTGGTGGTTGATCGCTTTTACAGCTTTCTTTACGTTTCGTCCTGCCTGGAGTTCACTTCTTGGTAGTTGATTGCTTTGTATAGCTTTATTTACATTTTGTCCCACCTGGAGTTTCCTCTGTGGTGGTTGATAACTTTTTATAGCTTTATTTACATTTCTGATCCCCCATGGAGGTGCTCCGTGGTTGGTGATCATGTCTGTATATATATATTTACAACTTTTATATATATACCTATTTACTGCTTTCATATAAATTGCGGTATCATGTGCACCTAAGAATCATGTGATCACAGATTCAGCCTATTGGATCTAGATTCAGTTCCCGTGATGGACATTTTTAGCTGTAAGCAGCTTGTAAATTATTCAGCGGTGTCTGAATTTCTTCAGATGGTTTTCATACCCACGAAGAAGTCGACATTATTTTGTACATTATTTTTGTACAGATGCTTTGCATCTCAAAAATAAAATCAATCAAGCTGAACACTTAATAAAATGGAAGTGTAAAAGGTCTCAATTACTATTGAGCATCAGGGTTTGAGAAACCGCTTTTATAAAACATCACTACCATATCTTGCTAAAAACTGAATTTTTATATAAATTCAAACCCTGTGTATATAGGTGCGAGCGAGGCCTCACACTACTTCCAAATAACAGCACATTGACCCACACACACACACATTTAGATAACAGTTTCTTGAAAAGAGGCGGTCACCATGGTAACACGGATGTCGGGGGGTGCCTAACACCTTCCCTCCGCATAATCAAGTCCCCGAATCCTAATGAATCTCGATTTTACCGACCCGTTTAGCAGTGTCACATCACTGGGTCAATGTGCAAACCTTTTCTCGATTGTGTTGGTACAACCATTTAAAAAACCAACTGGCGACTCTTAAAAGTCCATCGTCGACATTATACATGTTGGACCTTTTTGACTTGTTTTTTCAAACAAATCTCACCTAAAAAGAGAACACCAAAGAACAAGTAACGGAAAGGGACATTTAAAAATCCCGACGTC
Organism: Panax japonicus; assembly: GCA_020205505.1. Taxonomy (NCBI): domain Eukaryota; kingdom Viridiplantae; phylum Streptophyta; class Magnoliopsida; order Apiales; family Araliaceae; genus Panax; species Panax japonicus. The sequence continues at coordinate 43,799,347 of CM035100.1, forward strand.
AACAGGTGGCAACTCTGCTGTGGACACCAGTAAGAGGACTTAAGCCGCTATTACAATTTTTTCAAAACTATTATCTGCTTGTGTGTGGATTGTTAGTTCCTAGAGGGCACAATAGATCTAGAAGGGGGGGGGGATTGAATATATCCTTTTTATTTCAAATACTTTTCTGATTTATATTATATTATTCATAATTAACATATGACAACATAAGAATCTTTTCAAGTACAGCGGAATAAGTAAAAGATCCCCTTCATTGATATATTCATAATCATACACACATTGTTCGTAGAGTAAGTTTAGTTGTAAGCAGTTAAAACATACATAGCAGTTATAGTACATAATGTAAATGACATAATTTAAAAGACACAAGGGGTTTTAAGTGATTCAGAGACTCAAGCTCCTAATCCATTCTTCTGCTTTTAACTAGCAGGATTTCCACTAAGGAAGGGCAGCACCCTGAATCACTAAGATTCCTTCAAGGCTAGCAGCCTTGGGACTTCAGTTCACTAAGAACTCTTCAAGGCTAGCAGCCTTGGAACTTTGTTTAGTGCCTCCGAACAAGGACCCTTCTGGCCCTGCTTCGTTTAGTCCCTTCGGACAAGGACCCTTCTGGCCTTGCTTTATGTAGTCCCTCTGGACAAGGACTCCTCAGGCTCTGACTTTGTTGAGTTGTTTGTTTGTTGTTATTGGAGTCGGTGCTGAGCTGCTAAGATGTTTTCATGCTCTGAACATTTTCTATACTTAGCAGCTTGGCTTGATCATCCTTGAAGTACAGCTGAGTGTTGCATGATGCTCAGCTTCTTTGGTTACTCAACCACTTCGGATGACCCCTTGTCGAACTACCTTAAAGATCATTCTCCTTGGTACTTGATGACTGCACATGAGAGGCTTCCAGGCTGACTGTAGGCTCTTCTATTAGGTACTTAAAAGCTTTCTCATGCTTCACACCAAGATGGCTTTTCTGATCTCCCTTCTGCTACCTGATGCCTTCTCATGATGGACTTGCTAAGATGACTGTAGGCTCTTCTCTATTGTACTTAGAGTCTTCCCATGATGGACATCAAGATGTCATGATGCTTTTCTTTTTCTCGGCAGTTCTGAACACTCTTCATGTAGTAGAATTCTCACTTCTACATAGTAGAACTCACACTTTTACTTCTTTCTTTATCTGACTTCTGAGTGTTCTTGGTGGATCGTAGAGTGAGCCTTCTGACTCACTGTTTCACATGGTTTAGATCAGTCCACCTTCTCTCCAAACTCGACAACTCCAGCAACCTTTGATCTTTGAAGCTCTTCCTCATTTATACTCCTTCCCAATCCTTCCGTTGGAAAGTAACCTTTGAAGGCTATTCAAATCTCTTCACAGATCTCGGGTTGCTTGAGGTAGACTGCTTGATGTGACTTGTCGTACTTTTTCTGACGCCGCAGTCTACTATTTCACCTACCCTGTTAGATGTATCACTTTAATGTCTTGGGCAAGTCAAAGACTTTATTACCTCTTTTTGATTCCTCGATCAGAGGTTGTCCTATTGCATCGATGCTCTCAATAAGCACTTGTCCGAATATTATCCTTCAGATTGAACCTTTGCCAATGATTTAGTCTTCAGTTATTCGGACTCTATGATTCTGATGCACGTCTTCAAGGACTTAATCGTAGTGTCTTGTTGAGTGTTGCTCATTGACTGGTAGGGTTAACACTACGATCTTGAAGAGTGTTGATTGGATCTTTAATGTAGAACACCTCTTCCTTGTATTGTGCAGTGCTTTAATACTTCTGTTTGCTTCGACTGTTCTCAGATACTGATGGCCCAATTCTTTTCTCTGGTCCCCTTCTGAACATCAAGACACTACAGATTTGTGGCGCATCCAGCTTGCTTTCTCCTTGTGATCTTCTGCTCACTTATCATCAATGAACTGACCCTGCACTTAATCACTTTAGCCTTGCTCTTCAGAAGATGACCAGTATCTCAGTTCACCTTCCATCAGTTCCTTCTCTGTTTAATAAACACTACGATCTTGGTTGCTTCCAAGATTGTTGTCTTCTGTTCACTTGATAGCTACTGCATAAGCTGACTTTCCTTAGTCAGCTTCTGAAGTCTTCTTTGGATCTCCTTGTGGAAGACTTCATCACGAATGGCCTTACATCTCAATCTTGATGCTGATTGGGTTGGTGCTGAGATCTTCTGTTAGCCTGTATGCCATTCGTTGAGTGCTCTCTAGTTTCCTTAGATGTAGATTGCAGCTTGAACCAGAGGCTTCGTTCCTTTAGATATTCTGAGAGTGCTCATTTGTTGAGAACCGTATATGCTCTACGATTCATCCTTGGCATTGTGAGCACTTCTTCTTAGATCGTAGTTCTGCACTCTACGATTCAGCTTCGGCTTGTTCAGACACTACGATCCTGAGATTAGATTTTGACACTACGAGTGCTTGTTGTCTTCATCTGACCTTGCTTAACTATGATCTCTGCATGTAATCAATAGACTCTACAAACTCAGAGTGTGATCTACGATCCTTGACTTGGCTTTGGCATCAGTAGACTCTATGACTCTGAGTGTAGTCTACGTTTCTGTCTTGGCTTCAGCAGATGACCGGTCGGATCGTAGGCAGGTTGTCTCTATGATTCTGAACGCACACTACGATCCCGAGGAAGCGCTACTCGATACACTATGATCCTTCTTCGTTTCCCCTGGGAGTCTACGAACTCCGAGATCTACTATCTTGCATACTCCTATTCTGCCTCGATAGCTCTCGAGTTAACCTTGACTCACCTGACAGACTTCAACTTCTAGTGCAGTGCTCGACGATCAGACTAGCCTATCTATTACATCATAAGATCAACCTAACAAGATTGATCTTTCTATCTTTATAGTCCTTGTACATCTTTTCTTTTTAAGGATTTTACAAAGCTGTCTTTCTTATGTAGGGTCAACTTAACATATTTGATCAATTCATTCTAAGTCCTTGTACACATATTTCTATTATCTATCAAAGGACTTTACTGCTTTTCTTAATGCAAGCATACTTGCATATTATTCATATATATATATATATATATATATATATATCATAATCAAATCATATATAAATAGGAATAGCGTTCACATGCTTATTCTTGACAATCTCCCCCTATTTGATTATGACAAAAGAAATAAGTGCATATGCATGTTATGAATGATTCTTATATACAGTGAGCAACTGTATTTCTAAAACAGTTAATCATGATTGTCATTTATATTGATATGACAATTTATACATTAAGACATTCTACATCCTGGATCCAGAACATACCTAACTAGTTAGAGATGTACCTCTTTGGCTCCATGTATGTTTCCAGGATGCTTGTTGATCAGCTACTCATCTGATTGTTCTTCTTGCTCTTGCTCCCCCTGGAATGATGACCTTTTGTCTTTGCTTGGTTCCTCTTCAGCATCTTTTTGATCATGCTCCCCCTTAGACTTTGCAATCTTGTTATCATCATCATCTTCTGGCTCCCCCTCAGATGATGACTCTTTATCTGCAGCTGCCTTCTTCTTTTTTGACTTCTTCTCCCTTAACCCTCTGCTCTTTCTTGAGTGCCTCTTGTTTGTCTTCTTTCCATGCCTCTTTTTCTCCCCCTTTTTGTCATTAATCATTTGAGAGAGTTGCTCCATGTTGGAATTAAGCTGCTCCATCAAGTAGGAGGAGTTGACAACTTCAAACTTTAGTTCTTGCTGGCCTAGCTCAAGCTGCACTGAGAAAGACTATTTTAGGTCGTCAATCTTGTCTGACAGGGCTTGGATCTGCTCTTCATTGGACTTCTGAATTCGTAGAGCATCTGCCATCTGATCTTGTATGGCCTTCTGATAGATGTTATCTGTGACGTCCCCAAAATAGGTATACAACACCCATTCTAAGTCGTCCAATACATGGTACAGAAATCAAACTACAACTTCAATAATACAATTGTCGTGCAAAATACGACAACACATACTGTGAGTTTAAATACAAATATTTTCTTCTACACAATATCCACACTCAAATAAATCCTCATTACAATTATTCAAACACTATTTTACAAAAATAGTGAGGACTTGTAAATCCTCTTTCTAGAACCATCACTCCATACCCTGATTAGATCCTACTATGTTCTAACCTCCTGAGAAGAAAAATGGAACAAAAAGGAAAAGGGTGAGCTCAACTAGCCCAGTAAAGAATATTATGACTAAGATAATATACAACAAATTATCATTAGTCTTCAACAGGGAAAAATCTGATAAAATATAATAGACAACAAGTTTTAGATCACCAACTGCAGCGGAAACAACAATCCAATAGAAGAGTCAAGTAGAGAAAGAATTTCACTATCTTCTAAGATTTAAAAGTCCATCATCAATATTTTATCCCTGTAACATCAATCAATATACATCTTGAATCAAATATTCATCTTTCCACTACAGGCCAAAGATATTCATTTGTATCACCAGTTGGTCATGTTCATCTCAACAGCTGTTCATCTTTCCACTACGGGCCAAAGATATTCATCAGTTAATCATTTATCATTGCACTACAGGCCAAAGATATTTAGTAATATCATCATTTAGGATTGAGGATGATGAAAAATATTTTAAAGAAAATGAATCAAGTGAGACAGAAGGACAAATAGTAGGGATTCGTATAACAGTTTATCCAAGATCAATAATACTCCATAATAACTGGCGGTCACAACAAACGCTCTTCCAAGAACCGCTGATTTCGACTTATCCGGGACAGCCTTGGAGTCACCATCCCCGTTGAACTTTATTTTGCTACAGAACAATCCCGAGCTATGTGGCCTTCCTTTCCACAGTTGTAACATACATTGGATTGTTGTGGACAGTTTGGGCTGATATGTCCCTCTTTCCCGCATTTGTAACATCTAACTGGCGGTCGTTCTCCTCTACTATAATTTTTTGTTGGTGCTGGTGTTGCCGCTGATGTCTTCCCGTCATTGTTGAATCTCCTATTTTTGAAATTTCCACTTGACTCACCTCTCTTATTATCATGGCCACGATGACCACCCGATTGGTTACCACCTTTGTTCGTATTTTTCCCTCCTCGTTGGTTATCATCACTCTGATGACTGCTGTCATCGGTATGATCCTGGTTGTGGTCCCTCGGTTGAACATACTCACTATATCGCTCTAATAATTGAGCCCTGTTGACAACCTCTTAATACAGAGAAAATTTTTAATAGATAAGGTATTGACGAATCTCGGGTTTTAGACCTCTCAGAAACATCCTTGTCATTCGTTCCTCATTCTGTACCAAATGAGGTGCAAACCTTGATAACTCAGCAAACTTCACCTCGTACTGGGACACCGTCATATTGTTTTATTCCAGTCTGATAAACTCTACCTCTTTCATATGACGAATACTTTTAGGAAAGTACTTGTTATTGAACAGTTTCTGAAACGTTTCCCAAGACATGTTGAGTGCAACAGGCTGGGTACGCATCACAGACTCCCACCAGTAGTCTGCCTCATCACGGAACATAAAGGTGGCGAATGGAACCTTCTGTTCCTCCATGCATCCCAAGACATTGAATATCTTTGTAATTTGCTTGACCCATGTTTTCGCCTTGATCGGATCTGGCTTTCCAATAAATTCGGGTGGTCCCAACTCCTTGAACTGCTTGGCTGTGATAGACCGCACGTTGGTATCACTTCCACCCGTATTTTGTACATGAGTCTCCCTCGTCTAATTTTACATGAACTGAAAAAAGCTCCTAAACATTCCATCATTCATCATTTGCTCGGTAGTGTTGTTTACAGGAGGAATATTGTCTTTCTGTTGCACGTTCTCCTGGTTTGTAACTAGAGGTTGTTCAACAGTCTCATACACTCCATTGTTAATGTTCTCAGCAGCCATTCTTAAATACTACCATAAAACAAGGGTTAATTAAACAAATTAACATATCACATAATATCCCTATATTATGACTGACCGATAAATAAAATTAGATAGGACACACTAGCGAATGATTTACTCATCTCTCCCCTCCTAGTTCTATTCCCCGATCTCCGCCAGAGACCATATCCCTAAGCTTTGATACCAACTGTGATGCCCCCAAAATAGGTATACAACACCCATTCTGAGTCGCCAAATACATGGTACGGAAAGCAAACTACAACTTCAATAATATAATTGTCGTACAAAATACGACAACACATACTGTGAGTTTAAATACAAATATTGTCTTATAGACAATATCCACACTCAAATAAATCCTCATTACAATTATTCAAACACTATTTTACAGAAATAATGAGGACTGCTAAAACATCTTTCTAGAACCATCACTCTATACCCCGACTAGATCCTGCTATGTTCTCACCTCCCGAGAAGAAAAATGGAACAAAAAGAAAAAGGGTGAGCTCAACTAGCCCAATAAAGAATATTATGACTATGATAATATACAAAAAATTATCATTAGTCTTCAACAGGGAAAAATCTGATAAAATATAATAGACAACAAGTTTTAGATCAACAACTGCAGCGAAAACATCAATCCATTAGAAGAGTCAAGTAGAGAAAGAATTCCACTATCTTCTAAGATTTAAAAGTCCATCATCAATATTTTATCCCTGTAACATCAATCAATTTACATCTTGAATCAAATATTCATCTTTGCACTACAGGCCAAAGATATTCATTTGTATCACCAGTTGTTCATGTTCATCTCAACACCTGTTCATCTTTGCACTACGGGCCAAAGATATTCATCAGTTAATCATTTATCTTGCACTACAGGCCAAAGATATTTAGTAATATCATCATTTAGGATTGAGGATGATGAAAAATATTTTAAAGAAAATGAATCAAGTGAGACAGAAGGACAAATAGTAGGGATTCGTATAACAGTTTATCCAAGATCAATAATACTCCATAATAACCAATTTTGAAGCAAAATTCAAGAATAAAGATCAAAACATGGATACAATCAAAGATAGTAACCATAATAGACATCTTGGACAAAAAAGGAATATTTTTTTTGGTGAATAGTGCCGTATTCGTGAATAGTGCCGTATACGTGAATAGTGTTGTATACGTGAATAGTAACCCCGACACAAAAAGTTTCAAATTTGATAAAAAGTTCAGATCAATAGTTTGGCATAATGATATCGAAAGAAATAATATAATTTTAAGAAGAGTATAACACCCCTTACCTCAAAATAACCGTACTTCTGACTGAATTTCGGATATAGTGCTCATAGAAACTTGTACTAAAAAATATATACTCACAAAGTATCTAAATACTCACAAAATACGCTCGATAATATAGTGAGATAAAGAGAGAAATCTTATGTTTCTGGTGTGATTTTTAATTCTAACTTAGCCCTCTATTTATAGAAAAGTGTTAGCACGCCGAAGCAGACTTGACCTGCAACCTGATGGCTTTACCTGCTACTATTGCCACCCACCACATTTGAAATAAAATTCAGCACATTTCTTCACCAACCACAAGTGGGGCCCACTCACTTCTAGAATTTTCCACCAAAATCATTTATAAACCTAATTTCTGAATTAGTCACCTCTTAAAATTCATAACAAATCATACGTTCATTTTTAACAGTTAAAAATTTGTGTACATATACTCAACTTATATATGTATAACATATCCAAAAATCACAACGATCCAACGATCGGATTAAAAATTATAACTCACACCATATATCTCAAAAACACTGGTTTAATTTTTAACACCTCCATTCCGACAAAAATAATGATAAAACACCTCAACATTAACTCCTTCATTTTTAACCACAATAAATATATCCAACATTTATATCCACATAAAATAAATATTTCCTTATCATTTGAATCAATAATTAATTATTCACAAATAATATTACCGAATCACATTTATGACAACCAAGCCGTTCCCAGGAAAGAGGGGGCTTTCCAATAAGAATTTTTCCTTACTGGCGCGCAATTAGGTGACCAAACCTCTTCTTGACAGAACTTTCTAGACATTGCCAATAATACTATCTAATAATATTATTCAAATAATATGAATTATTGATCTAATAATGGGAAATACTGTGCAGTGACAATTATTAAAACAACAATAATATAAAATATCAACGCATCAATTATTGAATCAATAAAATAAAATATTGAACAGTAACTACTATAACAATTATTGAGTAGTGCCTTCTTACGTAAGGATCAATAATTCATCAATACTGTGCATCCACGTGTATTACTGTATTTTAACCATAGGGTATTCCAACAGTGTTAATGGTAACAACTACGCCGTTATTTATAACAACTCACACTTGTCGTTTTCTTCATCCGACAATTATTCTGTTATAGGGCCCACAAATGACTGCGCCGTCGTATGAATATTCCCTGACAACAAGAATATTCTACGACCAAACGAATATTCCCCGACAACAATGATTATTTTATAACCACTTGCTTATTTTGCAAAATTTGCACATTTAACCCATAACCAAAATATTATATCAATTTAAAACCTTATTATTCACAATAATAATTAGAGGAAATTCGATTTTATTTATAATAAGTTGGGGTCTTACAACCTCCCATCCTTATGAAATTTCGTCCTCGAAATTGACATACGTATCTGGTGTTTCGAAAAGGTGAGGATACCTCACTTTCATTTCTGATTCCAACTCCCAGATCATTTCTTCAATAGCATGGTTTCTCCACAAAACCTTAACTTGTGGTATAACCTTGGTGCGTAGGACATGCTCTTTCCTATCCAAGATCTTAACAGGTACTTCTTCGTACGTTAAATCTTCGGCTATCTCGTCTGGTTCTAATGCAATAATATGGTTTGGGTCTTTCACATATTTACAAAGCATGGATATGTGAAAAACATTATGAACACGAGACATACTTGGAGGTAATGCGAGTCTATAGGCCACATTTCCTATTCGGTCAAGAATCTCAAATGGACCAACAAATCGTGGATTGAGCTTTCCTCTCTTTCCAAATCTTGTAACTCCTTTCCATAGAGCAACGCATAACAATACATAATCCCCAATATTAAATTTCACGTCCTTTCGATGAAGATCAACATAACTCTTTTGTCGATCTTGTGAGGTTTGAATACGTTGTCGAATCATTTGGATCTTTTCTGTAGTCATGCGTACTAACTCTAGTCCCAACAACGTTGCTTCTTCTACCTCGTCCCAGCATACTGGAGAACAACACTTTCGTCCATACAACGCCTCAAATGGAGCCATGCCTATACTTGCTTGATAACTGTTGTTGTAAGAAAATTCTACCAATGGCAAGTACCTATCCCAACTCCCTTTGAAATCTAGGACACAAAGTCTTAATAGACCTTCAAGAGTTTGAATAGTCCTCTCTGATTGCCCGTCCGTTTGAGGATGGTATGCTGAGCTGAATCGTAAATCCGTGCCCATAATTTTCTGCAAGCTAACTCAAAATCTTGAAGTAAATTTTGGGTCACGATCCGAAACTATGGATACTGGCATACCATGCAATCGCACAATCTCATTCACGTACATACGAGCAAGACGTTCAAGGGAATAAGTCTCACGTATCGGCAAGAACTGGGCAGACTTGGTTAATCTATCAACAATAACCCAAATAACATCTATGCCTTGAGAAACTTTGGGAAGACCTGTAACGAAATCCATAGCAATGTGTTCTTACTTCCATTTCGGAATCTCAAGTGGTTGTAATGGATCCTTTGGCACTTGATGCTCCGCCTTTGCACGTTGACAAGTTAAACACCTCGAGATAAACTCCGCGATCTCTCTCTTCATATTGTTCCACCAAAATGTATGTCGAATATCATGATACAATTTGGTACTCCCAGGATGGATTACAAATGGTGTGTTGTGTGCCTCCATCATAATTCTATGCTTCAAGTTAGAATCGTTAGGAACACAAAGTCTGGAGTTGAATCTAAGTATTCCTTCTTCATCGATTCTCGCTTCTGGAATAGCTCCTTTTTGTACTTTCTTCTTCATACGTATCAGCCCCAGGTCCGTAGCTTGACCAGCTTTAACTTTATCGATTAAAGTCGGTTCTACTCATATATTCGCCATCATCATGTGGGTCCCTGGAGTCTTTAATTCTACCTCCATCCTTTGTAAGTCATACAGAATTGTACTACCTGCATTGACAATATTGCACTCGTACTCACATATGATCTTCTACTCAATGCGTTAGCTACTACGTTCACTTTTCCAGTATGATATTGAATGGTATAATCGTAATCTTTCAACAGCTCGAGCCCACTTCATTGCCGCATGTTGAGTTCCTTTTGGATGAAGAAATATACGATGGCACCATTCTATTTTGCCAAAGGTCCCTGTATCTGAGGGCTTCGCTCATTACCGTATGCAGCTAAAGTTGATGACGGCCGACGCCATCACATGGCTTCCATATTCAGGGGATCATTTGATCATCAGTTTTGAGGATGGACACCCTACTGGAGTAGAGTATTTGATTTCCACCCGGAGATTTCCTCTTTTCACCGATGGAGGCTGGGAGCTCTATTTAGGAGAGTGCTCTATTTAGGAGAGCGCGCTATTAGGAGCACCACAAGGGAGATTCGTATACCGATCTTGCCTCCTGTTAGGCGTCATTGGCCTGTATCACAGTCACCCGCCATTGATATTTCATTGTTGGGAGTTGACGGTTTTGATTTATCCGAGGGTCCATGTACTCAGGAGATATTCCAGCGCTGGTGGCTCCCTCGCACTATTGGGGCCCAGTCCTGTGCCTCACAGTTTATGGGGGACATGGTTCCTGGATCATTTATGATGACGGATTGGGTAGCTTATGTTCGAGCTCCGACTCATCTGACCCAGATTGATAGCTTGACCCGGCAGTTTGATCAGGCACACATATTTATTCAGCATTTGGGCAGAGATCCAGCAGAGGTGGAGACATTTGTTCCTTCCAGCTCAGGTGCTGGCCCCTCAGATGACCCATTTGGTTTTGCTGGTGCAGATCCTCCCCTTTATAGGCCTGACATCCCTGTTGATAGAGATCCAGTGACTTAGGAGGAGTTACATCAGGTGGACAGGATTGAGAATGTGGACATCGAGACCATTGTCTTCTTCTGATGTGTATTCTCGCTATATCTTTTGATAGGCCTCTGTTAGATATTGGGTGGCTGTTCCCCATTCTCGCTATATCTTTAGATAGGCCTCTATTAGTAGTAGGGCGTTTGTGCCCCATTTTCATGTATTTATAGTTGTATAGAGATGATGTATTAGATGATGATATATTTAGGAATGTATGCACCATTTTTTCATTCCCTATATCATATTGCCATCCATTATCTGTTATGCATGTATCATTTTATGCATATGTATGTATGTCCAGAGATACTCGGTATTGACCCCTGGATGGTCTTATGACATGGCCCGCATAGATGTCTTCATCAATAGTTAGCCGTATAGATCATACCCCACCGTCAGTGGTGGCATTGGGTATGCGCTCGTGGTATAATAGCATGTTACCACCAGATAGGGTGACTGTAGATCTGTTATTGCAGCATACCATGACCCTTTTGGCATTTCAGGTTCCTGCAGGATTTGTAGATGGGATGATAGAGCATTGGCTAACTGATAGGCAGGTATTCCATTTTGGTACCCATGAGTTGACTCCTACTCTAGAGGAGTATGCACGTTTGACGATGCTGCCATTAGACAGACCTTGCGTGTACATGGTTTTGGGAGACATGAGTAGGATATTCATGACTCTCATAGGATTGAGGCGCAGAGTGGTACAGGATGAGTTGACATCTTGCCATGTGATCTCTCAGCGTTTTTTTATGACAGATTTGGTGCGGAGGATAGCTACTCATGACATTTAGGGGATTTCACCGTGTAGGAGGATCATTGGCGTTTGGCCAGAGTAGATGTACTGATACTATATGTACTGTCATACGTGTACATGCCGCGGTACATGGATGAGATAAATATAGGCGTTATCATGGCGGTGAGACCTCTCAGGGAGGGTCGTACCATTGTACCTATGATCGTGGTAGAGACCTTACGATTAGCGTCCTACTACCGTACTTACCCGTCAGGTGTGTTTACTGAGAGTTCGGTCATGCTGTATGTGTGGTTTATGTCACACTTGCGACCAGTTGGTACCTTTAGACAACACGGTTATTATTTCTCCCATAAGGTGGCTATATCATATTCTTTTCAGCCATCAGAGTGTGTAGATACTCAGTCCTGGTCCGTATTTTTGGCAGATATCTGAGATTCATTTAGCATATTTCTGTGCTCGGGGCTTTGCTCACCATACATCTTTATTACTCATGCTCCGGGCATGTATTTTCTCCCTTTGGCTGGCTTGAGGGGCGTGACGACTTATCATTCATTGGCCGTGATGTCGCAGTTTGACCAGTTCCAGATTTTCATCCTTTCAAGGGGGCGGCAGGTTAGCGCTCAGCTTCTCGATACCTCTTAGCCGATGACCGATCTCGTGTATACGCTTGCTGGGATCAGTATGAGCTAGCTGCTTTTCCTGCCAGTCGTCCCGGTTATTCCGCAGAGTACTCCGCATGGATGGAGATGGAGGTTTTATCGACTGCAGCAGTATTTGCAGTACCAAAGATTGAGTTAGATGATGTAGAGCCTATAGAGGACATTGATACCTACATCGAGGAGGATACCGCTGTTGGGTTGCCAGCATTTCTTCCGGATTCTCCTAGTACCAGTACTTTTGTGATCTAGCACTCGGTACAGTTTTTAGAGCAAAGTCTTCATCTGGTGACCTTTGAGAGAGACCAGATTTGATCTATGATGTCGACTGCTCTTGATGTGAGGGACGCCGCCCTATTAGAGAGAGACAAGGCATTAACTTGTAGAGATGCCACTGTTGTTGAGCGGGATGAGGCCAGGTCAGACAGAGATGCAGTGATAGTTGAGCGGGATAGTGCTATATCTGCCCGGGATGTGGCTGTCACAGATAGTACTGTAGCGAGGTCCCTTACCACGGGTATGATCGCAGAGATGAGTGCATATATCGATGAGCATATGGTCACCATGCAGATGGCTATAGATCTATTGGGTCGTGTGGATATTCTTATACAGGAGACTACAACTTTACCTCCTTCATCTGAGAGGGATGCCATGTTGGTTTTGCTAGCTTGCATGTACCCTGATTCGTAGATGAGCTTGTATTTACCTGCACAGACTAGCTTAGCCATTTTGTCATGTACAGTTCACATTGTATATATATCAAACAGTTCACATTTTGCTATTTGCTTGATATTTTACCTGCTGCTTCAGGGCTTGTGATCTTGATGAATTCTAAATTCTTCCTTGGTGGATGGACATTGAGCTGTCTCTGGATATTTCAGAATGGATCATCGATCTATGTATATCCCGACCGTCTTTGGTGTTTTGGGACTTGCTTCTGAATGGAAATGTGGAGAGGAGTGTGGCTTTCCTCTCTGAGATTGACCACACCACAGATGGTCGCCAGTGCTTCTATTTAGGAGAAGCCTAGTTTATTCCACCTCTTATGGTTTAGTATTGCTTTTCGAGGTATGACCGCAACTTAGATGGTCGCCGAATCTCCTATTTGGGAGGAGTTTAGGTAATTCCATCCCTTTGGTCTGAAGCCGAATGACATATAATGGATTGAAAGGGAATCCCAACACCCGTTGACAATAGTTTGTGTTTTGGTAAGGGGTGAGATCACACCATGAATGGCTGCCTACGTACTCCTATTGAAGAGGAAATCAGGTCTGCGTAGTTCGAGCCTGGTGTAAGAGGTTCAACGCTGTATATGGCTGATATGGTGTAAAAATGTTTTTGGTTGTTTTTGTTTTTGTAAGGAGAAGAGGGTAGAAATGTTTTTGTTGTTTTTGTTTTATTTCAACCGGGCCATATGAAATGGTTGCCTACGTACTCCTATTGAAGAGAAGATCAGGTCGACGTAGTTCGCCCCTCAGGGAGAGAAGAAAAGCGTAATCCCATGTGCAGGTTAGAGTGCGGGGAGGAGAAAGTTTAATCCTAGGTTGAGGATAAACTGCAGGTAGGAGAAGTTTGATCCCATGTATGGGTAGCCAAACTGCGATCGCAAGAGGTTTAATCTGCGGTGGGATGACCTAAGTTGTATGAGCGCAAAGGAGAAAGCCAGGCTGCTGGCTTGAAGAGTATGTTTCCCTGAGGGGCAAAGTGTAGAAAAGTTGTAGGTGGTAAAGGGTTAAAGAACCGGAATGACTGGTGACCTGATGATGATGCACCAGGGTGTTTGCTGGTTACTTCAGACATACTACCGTTTCACGGTGTCTTAGTTGATGAGTTGTGGAAATTCATCGCCGTCCATTTCTTGTAATCTGAGAGCGCCTCCTGTCAATACTTCTTTAACAATAAATGGGCCTTCCCAGTTAGGAGCGAATTTTCCTTTGGCCTGATCTTGATTGTCAAGAATCTTCTTCAAAACCAAGTCATGTTGTTTAAATTGTCGTAGCCGGACTTTTTTGTTGTAGGATCTGGCGATCCTTTGCTGATATAGCTGACCATGGAAGATAGTCGCGGTTCGCCTTTCGTCTATCAAAGACAATTGGTGATACCTGTTTTGTACCCATTGGTTTTCATCCAGCTGAGCGTCGATCAACACTCTGAGAGATTCCATCTCAACTTCTATGGGGAGCACTACTTCCATCCCATAGGTTAAAGCGTAGGGGGTTGCCCCAGTTGAAGTACGCATTGTGGTTCTGTAGGCTAACAGAGTCAGAGGCAATAGGTCAGGACAATCTTTGTGGTTGGCTGACATCTTTTGCATAATCTTCTTGATATTTTTGTTAGCCACTTCAACAGCACCGTTCATCTTCGGACGATAGATGACAGAGTTAAGATGTTTGATGTGGAATTTACTGCATAACTCCTCTATCATTTTGTTGTTGAGGTTTTTGGCATTGTCTGACACAATCACCTTTGGCTGTCCATATTGACAAACGACATTGTTTCTGATGAAAGCAATGATGACTTCTTTAGTGACCCTGGGAAGGAGGCTGCTTCTACCCACTTGGTGAAGTAGTCGATCATGGTGAAGTTAAATTGATTACTATTACTGGCTTTAGGCTCAATGGGCCCAATAATGTCCATTCCCCACATTGAGAAGGGCCAAGGCGAACTCATATTGTGGAGCTCCCGTGGAGGGGCGTGTATAGAATTCCCATGAATCTGGCACTGATAGCATCTTCTGACGTGGTCGTTGCAATCGGCTTTGAGAGACAGCCAGTAATTTCCCATCCTGAGGACTTTCTTGATAATGAGGGGGCCATTCATGTGGGGGCCACAAACTCCACAATGGATTTCATCCATAAACCTCTGGGCTTGATCTTTTTCTAAACACCTGAGGAGACCCAATCCTGCATCTCTTTTGTAGAGCGCATCTCCATTCAGGTAGAACTTCATAGCAAGTCGATGAATCCGCCTTTTCTCAATCAGGATCGCCTCAGCGGGTGTAGATCCATCTCGTAGATATTCCTTGATATGCTGACACCAAGGAGGTTTGATGGGAGGTAACTCATCCGATACTTCTCTAACGTAACTCCCATAGGTTGGGGCCTTGTTCAGGGAAATTGTGACGCTTGGCAAATGTTCCTTGTCTGATATGCGAATCAAAGAGGCCAAAGTTGCTAATGCGTCCACGAAATCATTCCTATTACGAGGAATGTGTAGAAAAGAGATTCCTTCGAACTCCAAAGCCATCTTCAAAACCTGCCGATGGTAAGGCAGCAAATGTAGTTCCTTGGTTTGATAGACTTCGGTGGATTGTCTGATTACCAACTCCGAATCTCCAAGGACAGTTAACCGCTTGATGCCCATTAAACGGGCAAGTTTTAGCCCATGAGACATCCTTCATACTTAGCCGTATTGTTGGTGCTGACAAATTATAATTTGACAGCAACAGGATACTGCTCCCCCGTATCAGATATTAAAATTTCTCCAGCTCCAGAACCTTCCATGTTAACAGCTCCATCAAAATACATCTTCCATGATTGGCGTGTATTGTATTGATGGTGTTGCTGCATTATCATTACTCCATCAGGGAAATATGTTTCTAAGGGTTTGAAATCCCTTGAAGGTGCGGCGACCAGTTGATCTGCGATTCCTTGACCTTTGCTGGACTTTTGAGTAACATATACGATGTCAAATTGTTGTAGGATCAACTGCCATCTGGACAGCCGACAATACAACATGGGTTTGTTGAACACGTACTTGAGAGGATCCACGCGGGATATGAGATGGGTTGTGTGACCATGTAGGTAATGATGTAACCTCATGGAAGCCCATGCTAAAGCACAACACGTCTTCTCGATCAGAGTGTGCTTGTGTTCACTGCTGCTGAACCTTTTGCTGAGGTAATAGATATCTCGTTCTTGGCCTCTATCGTCTTTCTGTCCCAGAATACAGCCCATGGCATTGTCACTTATAGATAGGTACATGAACAGGGGAACATCATCCCTGGGTGGTATTAAGATAGGAGCTTTGACTAGCTACTTCTTGATTGTAAGGAAGGCATTCTGGCACTCATCATTCCATTTCATGGAGGAGTTCTTCCTTAATAACTTGAAGATTGGCTCACAGGTTGCTGTGAGTTGGGAAATAAACCTGCTGATGAAGTTGATCCTTCCCAAAAATCCCCATATTACCTTTTCTATCTGAGGAATGGGCATTTTCGTGATGGCTTGGATTTTGGTAGGATCCAGCTCAATCCCTTTGTGGCTAACTAGAAATCCTAGCAACTTGCCGAGTCACTTGCTGATTGGTAGGAGACTGGCATGCTCCTGGCTGATTAATTGCCGAGTCACTTGATGCTGATAAGTCACCAGTTCTGCCAATTGCTCAATTTATTTGCAGAGAGCTTTCATCTTTCGTTCCATTGTAAACTTGAACTTAGCATAATCCCATCTGTCATCACCATCTTTGAAGGCCTGGGGGTAATCACAGCTGAAGTTAGAACTCTGTCCACTGCTCAAATTAATCATGTTGACCTCTTCTTCTTTGTGTTGAGGAAGAGGGTTGTCTTGTACGTGAGGCTGATCGGGTTTGGTGACTACGATCTCTCCATTATCTATTAGGTCCTGGATCTTGTGTTTCAAGGCCCAACAATCCTGAGTATCATGTCCAGGTGCCCTGGCATGATAAGGACATTTCTTAGCAGCATTGAAACCCCGTGCATTAGGGCTGGCTGGTGGAAGAAGATGCATAATTTTCTTCTGTGTTGTCAGAAGATTAAGAATGTTCTCGAGGGTATCCCCTAAGGGTGTAAACACTCGATGGCGTTTGACTTCTCTATCTTTTGGTACTAGAGGGTTTGCAGACTGTGCTGGAAAGGGAGTGTAGTTTCTCCTTTGAATGGGCATACTTTGATTGCCTTTTTGTCCCTGTAGTATCAGGGAAACATCTTCCTCTTTCTTTTTATGGACCCTCCGCGGGTTGTTTCCATAATTTCCAGATTGGATGTGATCAGCAACAGCTTTGAGTGCGGCTAGGTCTTGAATCTTTCCTGACTTCAACCCCATTTCAGCCATCTCCCCATGTTTAACCATTTCAGAAAACGGTTTGCCAATGCTGGCTAAAACTCTCTCATAGAAGGGAGCTTCTTGTATGTCTATGAATGTCATGACCATTTCTGATTCTGACATGGCAGGACAAACTTGGGTAGCCAGACGTCTCCACCTTTGAGCATACTCTCTGAAAGACTCGTTAGATTGTTTCTTGATCTTAGTAATCTGATACCGATCATGAGCCATTTGAGTTTGAAAACTGTATTGAGTGAGGAAGACATGTGCTAGCTCCTCCCAGCTGTGGATTTTGGAGTTGTCTAAACTTGTGTACCACGAACGGGCTTCTCCAGTAAGACTATTTTGGAACAATTGCATTTTGAGTTTTTCATCCTCTGCATAGGATCCCAGTTCTCCAATAAAGACTTTTAAATGTGTATAAGGATCCCCTAACCCGTCATATTTTTCAAAGTCAGGATTTTTAAATTTTTCTGAATAGTGAACACCAGGAAAAATACATAGATCAACATATGAAACACTCCCATGTGTTCCAATTTCTTTGATAGCGTGAAGGGTCTATTCCATTTGGAGGACTTTCTTTTTGATGTCACCATTGTTTGGATCTCCAGTGGAATGGGCAGCATCATACATTTTGTTGGTAGTATCCAACTGTGGCTCTGGTATGGTAATGACCAGAATTCCCCCTTGTGTGGAGGGCTCAGTATGTAGGGGTATTTTCTGACCCTGTGTAGACTGGTGTAATTCTTTTAATAGAACAACCAAATCTGTAATCTGTTTGCTTAACCCGTCGAATTCGTTGCGAGAAACTGGATTAAGTTCAGTCTGGTCGGATGATGACATGATTGACTGTAGGCCTGTTGCCTTTTTGGACTTTGACTGGGTAGTAGGTCCGATTGATTCCCTGCGAAAGACTGGCATAGTTTAGTCCTTAGGGAAGGTGTATAGTGACATGCTATGTGATGTGTCCATTTTAGGAATTTTATCCTGCAAAACGGGTGTCAGCTGTTTGTAGCATGTATGTGGACATATTGCTTCATATTTCTCATTACATGGAGATAGATATGGAATGAAATTACAAGTAATTGTGTTTACAAGTAAATGAAATGAGAGCATGAAGAGACTTTCCTTCGTTTTGGGTTTATCAGAGGCTGACCTATCTTAGGTTACTCTCGCGGCTTTTTGGCATGAAGGTTCCCAAATAATCGCAATCTACTAGACGAGAAGTTAATCCGGTCTTTCAATTGGAGCAAATTTGGGTGGTGCCTTTCCTGAGCCTCAAAGAATTAGTCTTCTCATGAGTCCAGTAATCAAACACCGACGGGATAGCCTCCTGGTGGAGGGACCACACAATATACATTCACATACATCGCGTCTCACCGTATGAAATGATGACATGTGTGAAGCACTTATATCATAAGCATTTTATAGTGCGAAGCACTAACATCACACGCAGATATGATGCGAAGCACTAAGCTCAAACAAGACATGCATTCGTACACATTCATCTAATGTAAATGCAACATCCACACACAAGCATATAACAATTTTGAAAAGATTATAGTAGAGGCTTAAGTCCTCTTACTAGAATCCCGAGCAGAGTCGCCACCTGTCGACGTCGGGATTTTTGGGTGTCCCTTTCCATTACTTGTTCTTTGGTGTTCTCATTTTAGGTGAGATTTGTTTGAAAAAACAAGTGAAAAAGGTCTAACATGTATAATGTCGACGATGGGACTGTTAAGAGTCACCAGTTAGTTTTTTAAATGGTTGTACCAACACAACCAAGAAAAGGTTTGCACATTGACCAGTGATGTGACACTGATATACAGGTCGGCGAAACCGAGATTCATTTAGGGTCCATGGACTTGGTTATGCGGGGGGAAGGTGTTAGGCACCCTCCGACATCCGTGTTACCACGGTGATCGCCTCTTTTCAAGAAACTATTATCTGAGTGTGTGTGTGTGTGTGGGCCAATGTGCTGTTACATGAAAGTTGTGCGAGGCCTCGTTCAAGCCTATATACACATGGTTTGCATTTATGTAAAAATTCAGTTTTTAGCAAGATACGGTAATGATGTTTTATAAAAGAGGTTTTTCAAACTCTGATGCTCAATAGGAATTGAGACCTTTTACACTTCCATTTTTATTAAGTGATCGGCTGAATTGATTTTATTTGACGGATGCGAGGCACCCGTACGAAAAATAATACATCAAAAAATAATGCCAACTGCCTCGTGGGTATGGAAACCATCTGAGGAAATACAGACATCGCAGAATAATTTACAAGCTGCTTACAGCTGAAAATGTCCATCACGGGAACCGAATCTAGATCCAATCAGATGAATCTGTGATCACATGATTTCTAGGCGCACAAAATATTGCAATTTGTATAAAAGCAATAAGCATGTATATATATAAAAGCGGTAAATATATATATACAGACAGGATCACCAAGCACGAAGCACCTCCATGGGGGATCAAAAATGTAAATAAAGCTGTAGATACGGTCAATCGCCACGAAGGAAACTCCAAGCGGGACATAATGTAAATAAAGCTGTAAATGCGGTCAACTGCCACGAAGTAAACTCCAAACAGGACGAAATATAAAGAAAGCTATAAAAGCGATCAACTGCCACGAAGGGAACCCCATGCAGGACAATATATATATGTTTATATATAAAAGCAATAAATGCACTGGATGTAAACTCCAGGCTCATCGAACACAGTTCGACCACAGTTCATATATATAAGTATATATATATATATATATAAAAGCGAGTAAACGCACCAGACTGAAGTCTAGGCTCATCGAACAAAGTCCGACACACAGTTGATATATATATATATATATATATATATATATATATATATATATAAGTATATATATATAAAAGTGAATAAACGCACCAGACCGAAGTCTAGGCTCATTGAACAAAGTCCGACACACAGTTGATATATATAAGTATATATATATATATATATATATATATATTTATATATATATAAGCGAATAAACGCACCAGACCGAAGTCTAGGCTCATCGAACAAAGTCCGACAGATAGTTAATATATATAAGTATATATATATTAAAGCAGTAAACGCTCTAGACCGAAGTCTAGGCTCAATCGAGGCATAACTCGATAATGTTAGTCAATATATATATATATATATATAATATACAGACTGGAATGAAACCACAAACCGAAGTCCTGGAAAAAGCAAGCAACACAACTCTCAACGTGTAGAAGGGTGTGTGCAAAGATGAAGAGAAAGACTCTAAAGTGTGTGAGAAGGCTTACAGCTGACTGATAAAAAGGGCTTTTATATCTTTAGAGTTGGTAAACACTGGGCTTTTGTGGGCACAAAAGAGGCTATATATGAGCTCACAGGTGTTTGAAAGTGAGAAAATACACTATATGGCAAGTGCAGAGCAAATTGTGCAGGGTTTCCCCGTCTTTTTTCTCTTAAAAATCAGCACCTCAAGCCTCTTATTTATAGGAAAAAGGAGCCGCAGGTCTACCAGAGGCGGGTCGGATCAGCTCGGTTCTGTCGGGTCGGGTCGTCTTAAAGTACGTGCACTCAGGTACTGTAATGTCCACTCAGATTTTGAGAAGTGCAATCTGGGCATCCGTTTTGAGGTATTCAGGACCTATTTCGGACCGCCGTTGTCGAGAGTTGTACGATGGCATGTGATTAGAGTTTGTACGAAGTCTTAGAAGATGGGACGATGCCCTCCGGTCTTCAAGCTTCAACTTTTATCCATTAACCCGCACAATAGTCACTCGGGATTGGTTAGCCTTGTGGGACATTGTTGCGTAGAGACGAGACATGGCATCGTGTTGGACGAGATGGCGATGTTGCCCCTCACCGGTGTTACTGCCGGATTGGACCGATAAGCAGACGTTGCTCAGACTTCGCTGAGATTGGACTGCTGCATTTATTGAAGGTCCTCATTGTCATCATTGAGGTGTGCCTGTCTTCCCGATGTTATTGTCGGGTTGGTACAGTGTATCTCATTGTGAGTGCCCAGATTGAAGCTGATGGCATTTAAAACAAGCATTTCCGGGGTTATCTCTGAAACTGCATTCCTTGGGGTTATCACCAAGGTTGGTGGCTATTCCCATGGTTGAGACTGAGACTGGATACCTCGGGGTTATCTCCGAAATTAATCGATCTTCTCCGGTGTGTGTTCCGGTATTGTATCTACAGGTCTCGGGGTTAAATCCGAGGTTAAAACCGTTACTCCCAGATTACAATCCGGGGTTAATGCTGAACTTCCGGTAGTGTCAGATATGGATTTGGATTGTCTTTCATAGTTCTCTGTTAAAAGATGAATCTGTCCTCATGCAATGTTAGTAACAGTAGTACAGAAAATTTTAAGTGTCTACACACACGAGTACTTGCCTCAAGGCATTCTGAGAACCCATCTTTCTTCATGAGTTCAAGAATGTCCCTGAACCTCTTCTCAAATTTCTCAAACGATTTAGTTCCGAGCTGAATGCCGGTGAGAACTTGCCAGTTCTCTATATGAATAGTTCAAAGACTATAGGTGTTTGATTTAGAGAGGTTTATGCGAGATGGCTAACTGTGATTTGGTAGGACTCTGGAGGGTTAACTGATTTTAGCTCTTGAGAGGATTCTAGGGATTGAAAATGGGAGGGAGAAAGGTTCTATAGCTTTTGGTAACTGTCTGCAGATTTGAAATTGTCTTTAAGGCAGTTCCTTCTAACTCTGTATACTCAGTGATGTGTCAGCCATTCATTGGTTGCACGTTGCCTAGTAATGAGTTGTAACTCTCCCATAACTTTTCAGTTAGATATTTTCCTTTTAGAAGAGTAGACGTTTAATTGACGTGGCTTTAACCGTTGACCTTTTGATTCGTAGAGAAGTATGATGAGGCAGTTATAGACTCTACAATTTCCTTTGTTGACTCAACGATCAACTTCTAAGATATGCTGCAGTGGATGACTTTGTCTTTTATCCTTACTTTGATTCAACATAGCTCAATCACTGATGTATTCGAACTTATCTCCTCAATCTTGAATGGTTTAGAAAATGTCTCATTTTCTAAGCTCCTTATGAACTGAGGTACCTTTTGGTAGGATTACTATGATCGATGAGGTAGCACTACGATCGTTGAGGTAGCACTATGATTGTTTAGTTCTCTTCTACCTCGACTCTTCGATCGTTGACTGATTTGGTCCTTGAGAGGAACTTGATCAAGCATTCCTTCTGGGTTAAGGTATCTCAGGAAGAGCCAACCTCTTAGAGTGAGCTAAGGGTCAGGTTTGTCCCTGAGGCGCTTTCCAAATGGAATACTATAGCAGTGATTTGTAATGACATCTCATTCGACCTCTTCTGAGTGGGAGGTCTTCTACCAGCTTTAGACAACTGCATTGCTGAAATCGTGGTGTCCTCCTGCTTCTTACACTATGATCGTATGTTTGATCATAGGTACTTCACGATTATGGGTTGGGTGACTGAAGGGATATCAATAGTATGTTTTGAGACGTTCCTACTGACTATGGATTTTCATTTGGTTCATCAGCCATAAAGTTTTAGGACTCTGTAGCTGGTACAACTTTTTATAGTATATCTCAGTGCTGTTGTTCCTTAACATATCAGTGCTCCCCCATTATTGATGTTGTCTTCCCAGATAGATGTTATTCCCTCTTCTTCAAATTTATTTGAAGGCAGCCTTGCATATTTGTCTCTGGTTGGAATCTCCATCATTACTTAGATCTCCGTGTATCGTAGAGATGAGTATTTTCATGATAGGTCACTCTACGATCATTTGACAACACTACGAACGTAGTCTTCTTTGACAGTCTTAAGTTTGAGAAGTTTTGCTTCTTAATGAACTCCTATTTTCTGATTCTTGATGATCCTCTGATGTGAGCTTCCATGAGGATTCTTCTTATGTAGCACTCTTTGCTAGCTTTTGAGCACATAAGACCCTTTCTTTCTTTGGCTGAATGGCTTGTTGCATATACAGATTAACAGCCATGTGATCTCTATTCTGGTTAGCTCAGAGGGTTTTTGAAGGATAGGCTGGGACAGATAGGAACTCTATCAGAATCATTTCTGAATTGTCCTTAGCCTTCTGCTGGTTGAGTCTTCTTAACTGAAGTCTTCTGCTTCATCATTCCTTAGTGTGGTCAGATTGACCAATTACCTGTAGGTTTAAATATATTTCTATTTTTGGTACCCATAATTAAATGGGTCCTACTAGGTTAGTTTTCTAAACCCCTGTTCCTCTTATTTGGGCAATCATCATATTTATCACCAACGGACATATTCATGCATGCAACTATCTTAAGATAATACATTTTGAGATACATTATGGCGAGTGAGTGTAGGATATGGCATTTAATAACACATTCTCTATCTATGATGGTTTCATCATTTACTGGATTCTGTTCATAGTGTTTAAGTGTTCAGAGTAGGAATCAACTCTACGATTTTTGAGTATCTAGTTGATCCATGAAGGTGATCAGTTTCTATAGATCAGCCAGATCCTTTTGTAGAACTGATCATACTTTGTGAGTTGTCAAACACATAGAACATAGGCTTGTACATACATACTAATCCACCAGCAACGATTACTTCACATAAAGTTTATTAGGCCTGTGATGTTCTTATGACCTATTTCAGATTTCCTTCAAGACGTCATCTTCAACCTAAAACTTGGATGGAGAGAAAGTTTATAGTCATTTGAGTTTCCATCCTTAGGTTACTTTCTCTCTTCACCTTTTTAGGTAGATTATGACTTATTGACAGAATCCTGTTATAGTTCATAAGGAGATGCAATTATGATGTATGAATTTATAATAGTGAGGAACCGTACCTTTTTGCTGTCAGTTACTAAACAACCATTTATCATGGATATACTGAGTTTAGGTATTGATGTGCATAGCTTTACTTTTGCTCCTGACAACTAATTGCTCTTGCTAGCCTTTAATCAATCAGTAGTGGTCTTGAAGATATAGGCCAAGAGAATCTCAACATTAAGATCTTTGACATCCTTTAGCTGACAGAGTTTGCACACAGCTGTAAGTTGGCCAGACATAAGTTTGAGAAGATCTTCTTTCTTCTCTCGATAAGCATTTCTTAGCTTCTTCATCTTTCAGACTGGTGGGTCCTCGACTCTTTGTCATTGATGTCTCTTGAGTTCTCTCGTCTGGTCTTAGGACTACAAGATTGACTGCAGGTTAGGCTTGGTCTTGTTGATGTACCAATAGAGACCATGGACCAATCTGAGCAGCTTCAGGTGTATTTACACATTTAACCTATACATAATATTTCCAACATGTGAGCTCATCTGCATATAACAAGTTACTTACTACTAAACTAAGTTTAGAACAATGTTAGTGCCTGGGATCAGACTCAAAGTGATTAGCTTTTGAATATAGCATGAGAACCTGCTTTGATACCAATTGTTAGTTCCCAGAGGGCAAAATAGATCTAGAAGGGGGGGGGGGTTGAATAGATCCTTTTTATTTCAAATACTTTTCTGATTTATATTATATTGTTCATAATTAACATATGACAACATAAGAATCTTTTCAAGCACATCGGAATAAGTAAAAGATTCCCTTCATTGATATATTCATAATCATACATACATTGTTCGTAGAGTAAGTTTAGTTGTAAGCAGTTAAAACATACATAGCAGTTATAGTACATAATGTAAATGACATAATTTAAAAGACACAAAAGGTTTTAAGTGGTTCAGAGACTCAAGATCCTAATCCACTCTTCTACTTTCAACTAACAGGATTTCCACTAAGGAAGGACATCACCCTGAATCACTAAGATTCCTTCAAGGCCAGCAGCCTTGAGACTTCAGTTCACTAAGAACTCTTCAAGGCCAGCAGCCTTAGAACTTCGTTTAGTCCCTTCAGACAAGGACCCTTCTGGCCCTGCTTTGTTTAGTCCCTTCGGACAAGGATCCTTCTGGCCCTACTTCGTTTAGTCCCTCTGGACAAGGACCCCTCAGGCCCTGGCTTTGTTGAGTTGTTTGTTTGTTGTTGTTGGAGTCGGTGCTGAGCTGTTAAGATGTCTTCATGCTCTGAACATCTTCTATACTTAGCAGCTTGGCTTAATCATCCTTGAAGTGCAGCTGAGTGTGCTCAGCTTCTTTGGTTACTCAACCACTTCGGATGACCCCTTGTTGAACTGCTTTGAAGATCATTCTCCTTGGTACTTGATGACTACACTTGAGAGGCTTCCAAGCTGACTGTAGGCTCTTTTAATACTCCAACTTTTATAAATAAAGATGAATTTTCTATAAATATATTTTTGAATATTATGGAGTAAATTTGATATAATGTTATAGTTGTGGGTAATATTTATAAATTTTGCAAAGTAAGCAAGTTGTTATAAAATATTCGTTTGGTCGAGGAATATTCTTTTTGTCGGGGAAAATTCGTACGATGACACAATCATTGGTGGACCCCATAACGGAATTATTGTCGGATTGAGAAAACGATAAAAATACTTTATGAAAATAATGGCGGAGGTGTTACCGTTAAAACTGTTGAACTACCCGGTAGTAAAAGTACAGTAATACGCGTGGTTGCATAGTAGCACACGATATTGATTACTGATGCTTACGTGAGAAGTCACCCAGCTATACTCAATTATTGCTATAGTAATTGCTGCATCATATCTCTTATATTATTGATTCAATTATTATCACAGTATCATCTGTATATTATGTTATATTATTAAATCAATAATTGAGACGACAAGTTATAAATGATTAATAATTGTTGAAAGATTAAATATGTGTTAATTAAAAATAAAATGATTTGTGGTAATATTTATTCAATCCTTGATGTATATAAAGAGTCTATTATGAGACGTTTGTGGTAAGTTTGGTTATTTTATGGGGGGCCCATATGTCATCATCTAAGAGTCTCTTCGTCAATAGTAATTACATTCGTCAATAGTAATTACCTTCGTCAATAGTAATTACCTTTGTCAATAGTAATTACCTTTGTCAATAGTAATTACCTTCATCAATAGTAATTACCTTCGTTAATTGTAACTACCTTTACCAGACGTCAAACCACTTGCCGTGTCATATTACAGGCGTCGAACCAATTATCATTTCACATTACAGGCGTCAAACCACTTTTCTTTTCACATCAATAGTCGTCAAGCCACTTGCCTTTTCACATTTCAAGTGCTAAGCTAGAAATCTTCTATAAATAGAGGCCTAGTGCTTCATTATTTTTCACGAATTCATTCAAGCTATAGAGAGAGAAAGTATAGAGAGAATAAGAGAGAAAGAAGAAGAGTATTCTGTCACTACACTACTGCAGTATTTAATCTACTACTATTGTAAGGGGTGTTATTCTTTCTTATTATGAAGAGAACTGTTGTTATTCCATTGCTTATTATTCTGTTGGAATAAACTGTATACGCGGTTTACCCTATACTTGGTGACATTCTTCTATTATTATGTTGGAACATCCTGTCTGTGTGTTTTACACTGGACTTGGTTCTGTCTTTATTATTATTCGGTTGGAACATCCTGTCTGTGTGTTTTACAACGGACCTAATTTCGTCTTTATTATTATTCTATTAGAACATCCTGTCTGTGTGTTTTACACCGGACCTGGTTCCGTCTTTATTATTCTGTTGGAACATTCTGTCGGTGCAAATTTTGCCTGACCTGATTCTGTTATTATTATTCTGTTGGAATAACCTGTCTATGCGAAGTACCGCATGCATGGTGATTTCTTTTGTTATTCATTTCTTTATTATACTCAGTTGGTTAAAGTTTTGACTTCTATACTCCATGAAATTAGTAGAATATCCTTGATATTTGCGCTTCATCCAGTATCTTTTTATGGAAATATTCTTCTGATCATTCTTGAATTTTACTCTACAAAGAAGTATCATGTTGACAATTGGACATTATTAGTTCCTGGATAAATTAATTTTTGAACTTGTTTTATTGAATTCTTATATCATTGTCATCATTCTCATGTTTATATTATGTTGAAAGTCATCTGTAGCCTGTAGTGCATAGATGGACTTGGTATGATTATGACCAGGGATTATTCGGTGTAATCATGACCGTAATGTTACAAATGATGTGGTAAAAGTTATCATTGGCCCGTAGTGCATTGATGGACAGTTGTTGGCATGATCATGACCATTAATGAATACACAAATATCCTTGGCTATAGTTCATGGATAATTTGTGGTCGTGATACTAAAGAATATCCTTGGCCGTAGTAAATGGGTGATTCGATGATGTGGATTATTTATTAAGTTGAGTCCCAGCGATAAAAGTCATGAAAAACCTTTTAAATCATAAAAGATAGTAGATTTTATTCTCTACTTGACTCTTTTAATGGATTACTTGTTCCGCTGTAGTTAAACGTGATGTTGTTATATTTTATCAGTTTAACACTGTTGAAGGCTAACGATAATTTATTTTGCATTATCTTAGTCATAATATTTCTTACTGGGCTAGTTGAGCTCACCCTTTCTTTCACTGTTCTCTTCAGGAAATGAGAACATAACAGGGACTAGTCGGGGAACGGAGTGACGGTCCAGAGGATAGCATTAGTAGTCCTCACTATTCTGTGAAATAGTGTGTTAATAATTGTACTGAGGACTCCTTTTGAGTTTGTATAATCTCTAGTAGACAATAATTGTATTCAAACTCACAGTTATGTTTTGTCGTATTATACACGACAGTTGTATTAGTAAGTTGTATTTGAATTTTGTACCATGTATCTGACGACCCAAGATGGGTGATGTATACCTAATTTTGAGGGCGTCATAGTTGGTATCAAAGCTTAGGGATATGATCCCTGGCTAAGATGTGAGAATAGTACTAGGAGGGGAGAGACGGGAAATTCCTTCGCTAGTATAACCTACCTAAGTTTATGTGGCATTTAATTGGTCGGTCAAAATTTAGGGATAATGTGTTACATGTCAATTAACCTTTGTTTCGTGGCAGTATCTGAAAATGACATCCGAGAATGTTGAGAATAGCAATGGAGCACATGCGACTGTTGATTCACCACATATCAATAATCAGGATAATGTGCATCAGGAAGGCGACAATCCTCATGCAAACAACAACACTAACCAAATGATGAATGATCAAATGTTCAGGGGCTTTATGCAATTCGTGCAACAACAGGCGAGAGCGGCTTCTGTCCAAAATGCAGGTGGAAACACTGTAAACTCTCGGACGGTCATCGCTAAACAGTTCAAGGAGCTGGGACCACTGGAGTTTAAGGGAGAGCCAAAACCACTTATGGCGGAAGCATGGATAAAGCAGATCACCACGATATTTGATGTCTTGGGATGCTCCGAGGAGTAAAAGGTTCCCTTTGACGCCTTTATGTTGCGCGGAGAGGCAGATTACTGGTGGGAATCGGTAAAACGTACTCATCATGCCGTACTGAAGATGTCTTGGGAGAAGTTCCAAGAGCTGTTCAACGACAAATACTTTCCCAAAAGTATTAGTCACTTGAAGGACGTGGAGTTTATCAAGTTGGAACAAAACTATATGACCATGTCGTAATACGAGGCTAAATTTGCGGAGTTATCCCGGTTTGCATCCCACTTGGTGGATAAGAAGTTTGAAGCCGGAGATACGTCAACATCTTATTTCTCATAAACTGTGTTTATATTCAGATGTTGTAAATAGGGCTCAGTTAGTGGAGCGCGAGAACGAGTCAACGCAACTAAAAGAGAACAGCCGGCAAAATGATAATATCAGCGAGAGGAGTAATCGAAGCGGTGACAACAAGCGTGGAGGGAATCAACATGCCAGAAATGGTAACCACTTCGGTGGTAATCAAGGTCAAAATAATAAGAATGGACATTTCAAGAAGAGGAGATTCAACAATTATGGAAAGACGTCAGCACCAGCACCTATAGTTAAGGAAGGAGAACGACCACCTATCATATGTTTCAAATGCGGAGGGGAGGGGCACATCAGTCCAAACTGCGCGATGCCGTCCAAAGCATGTTATAATTGTGGAAGAGAAGGTCACTTAGCCTGATTTTGTTGTTCATCGAAGACAAATTCAACTAGGATCGAGGCACCAAAGACCGTCCCAGAAAAGTCAAAACCGGTAGTGCAAGGGAGAGCGTTTGTTGTGACCTCCCAGAAAGTAAGGAATCCGAATGAGGTCATCACGGGTAAGCTTATCATAAACTCTAACGAAATATATACTTTATTTGATACTGGTTCTACCCATTCTTTTATTTCTCCTACTTGCGCTCATCGATTAAATTTGACTCCGGAGAAATTAGACTTTGACTTATCTGTGGAAACTCCATTGGGAGAAATCTTCATTACATCCACTGTTTATAAGTCTTGTTTAGTTCAAATCGGCACCCTCACATTACCTGTAGATCTTATTTCATTGAAAATACTTGTATTTGACGTGATTCTAGGGATTGATTGGTTAACTACTCATCATGAAAAAATTGATTGTTTCTGTAAGGTTGTTAACTTTCATATTCTTAATCAACCTATTATGCTAATTCAAGCGACCAAACCATTAAAATCAATCACAGTCATCTCAAGCCATAAAGCTATTCATTTATTAAAAAACGGATGTCAAGCTTCTTAGCTCATGTCACAGATTTAAACAAAAATACGTCAGTTTTGAACGATATTTCTATTGTTAATAAATTTCCTGACGTATTCCCCGAAAAACTTCCTGGCTTACCCCCTGAGCGTGAAATTGAATTTTGTATTGACCTTGAACCCGGTACAATACCCATTTCCAAAGCCCTATATCTAATGGCTCCTATTGAACTTCAAGAGTTAAAGACCCAACTACAGGAATTGTTAGACATTGGCTTTATTCATCCTAGTACTTCTCCTTGGGGTGCTCCTGTTCTATTCGTGAAGAAGAAAGATGGGAGTATGCGACTTTGTATTGATTATCGGGAGTTGAATCATGTCACCATCAAAAATAGGTATCCATTGTCACGTATTGATGACCTATTTGACCAGTTACAAGGAGCCAAATTCTTTTCAAAGATTGATCTTCATTCCGGATATCACCAATTGAAGATTAGAACCGATGACATTCCAAAGACGGCTTTCAAAACTCGATATGGGCATTATGAATTCCTAGTCATGTCCTTTGGATTGACTAATGCTCCTGCTGCCTTCATGGATATGATGAATCGAGTATTCAAGGAATATTTGGATCACTTTGTGGTCGTCTTTATTGATGGCATCCTTATTTATTCCAAAAGCCGTGAAGATCATGAGCAACACTTGAGGCTGACACTCCAAAATCTTCGTGAATACAAGCTTTATGCCAAGTTGAAGAAATGCGAATTCTGGCTTGAGGAAGTAGCATTCCTTGGGCACGTAGTATCAAGTCATGGAATATCTGTTGACCCAACAAAGATTAAAGCAATTCAAAGCTAGGAGTAACCTAAATTAGTGATTGAAGTACGCATCTTTCTCTGTTTAGTTGGTTATTATCGGAGATTCGTTGAAGGATTTTCTCGAATCGGTACTCCATTGACTCAGCTGACTCGGAAAGATACAAAGTTCAGTTGGAACGAAGAATGTGAGAAGAGTTTTCAAGAACTCAAGAGGAGACTCATTTCGGCATCTGTTCTGACAATACCATCTGGCTCGGAGGGATTTGTCATTTACAGTGATGCTTCGGGCAAAGGGTTGAGATGTGTTCTCATACAACATGGAAAAGTCATAGCTTATTCCTCAAGACAACTCAAAGAATATGAGAGAAATTATCCTACTCATGATCTAGAGTTGGCAGCTGTTGTCTTCACACAAAAGATTTGGAGGCATTACTTGTATGGGGAGAAGGTGGATATCTTTACGGATCATAAAAGCCACAAATATTTTTTTACTCAAAAGGAACTCAATATGCGACAACGATGTTGGCTTGAACTATTGAAAGATTATGATCATACCATCCAATACCATCCTGGAAAAGCGAACGTGGTAGCTGACGCATTGAGTAGAAGATCATATGCAAGTACGAGTGCGATATTGTCAACGCAAAGGCCCATTTTGTGTGACTTGCAAAGGATGGAGATAGAGTTAAAGACTCTAGGGACCAATGTGATGATGGCGAATATACGAGTAGAACCGAATTTAATCGATATAGTTAAAGCTGCTCAAGTTACAGACCTGGAGTTGACGCGTATAAGGAAGAAAGTGCCAGAAGGTGCTATGCCAGAAGCAAGGATAGATGAAGAAGGAATACTTCGAGTCAACTCCAGACTTTGTGTTCCTAACGACCCTGATTTAAAGTATAAAATCACGATGGAGGCGCACAACACACCGTTTGCAATCCATTCTGGGAGTACCAAAATGTATCATGATATTCGTCATACATTTTGGTGGAGCAATATGAAGAGATATATAGCGTTGTTTATCTCAAGGTGTCTAACTTGTCAACAAGTTAATGCGGAGCATCAAGTACCAATAGGTCCATTGCAACCACTTGAAATTCCAGAATGGAAGTGGGATCACATTACCATGGATTTCGTTATCGGTCTTCCTAAGGTTTCTCAAGGCATAGATGCGATTTGGGTCATTTTTGATAGATAGACCAAGTATGCTCATTTCTTACCGATACGAGAAACTTATACACTTGAATGTCTTGCTCGTATGTACATAAATGAGATTGTAAGACTGTATGGTATGCCGGTATCCATAGTTTCTGATCGAGACCCAAGATTCACTTCACGATTTTGGGTTAGTTTGCAAAAAGCTATGGGCACAGACTTACGATTTAGCTCGGCATATCATCCTCAGACGGACGGACAGTAAGAGAGGACTATTCAAACTCTTGAAGATCTATTAAGACTCTGTGTCCTTGATTTCAAAGGAAGTTGGGACAAGTTCTTACCATTGGTGGAGTTTTCCTACAACAACAATTATCAAGCAAGTATTGGCATGGCTCCATTCGAAGCGTTGTATGGAAGAAATTGTCGTTCTCCAGTATGTTGGGATAAGGTGGGTGAAGCAATGTTTTTGGAACCGGAGTTGGTACGTATGACTACGGAAAAGATACAAACGATCCGACAACGTATAAAAACCTCATAAGATCGACAAAAGAGTTATGCTGATCTTCATCGAAAGGACGTGGAATTCGATATGACGATATGGGAGATCATGTGTTGTTGCGTGTTGCTCCATGAAAAGGAGTTACGAGATTTAGAAAGAGAGGAAAACTCAATCCTCGATTCATCGGCCCATTTTTAATCCTCGATCGAGTAGGAACTGTGGCCTATAGACTTGTTTTACCGCCAAGTATGTCTCGTGTTCATAACGTTTTTCACATATCCATGTTACGTAAATATGTGAAAGACCCGAACCATATTATAGATTAGAACCGGACGAAATAGCGAAAGATTTGACGTAATAAGAAGTTCCTGTTCAAATCTTGGATAAGAAGGAACATATTCTACGCTCCAAGGTTATACCTCAAGTCAAAGTTTTGTGGAGAACCACGATGTTGAGGAAATGACTTGGGAGTTAGAATCTGAAATAAAATCAAGGTATCCTTACCTCTTCGACATACCAGGTACGTACCCTAATTTCGAGGGCAAAATTTCATAAGAAGGGGAGGTTGTAAGACCCCAACTTTTATAAATAAAGATGAATTTTCTATAAATATTATTTTTAAATATTATGGAGTAAATTTGATATAATGTTATAGTTGTGGGTAATATTTATAAATTTTTCAAAGTAAGGAAGTTGTTATAAAATATTCGTTGGGTCGGGGAATATTCTTTTGTCGGGGAATATTTGTACGACGACACAATCATTGGTGGACCCCACAACGGAATTATTGTCGGATTGAGAAAACCATAAAAATACTTTATGAAAATAATGGCGGAGGTGTTACCGTTAAAACTGTTGAACTACCCGGTAGTAAAAGTACAGTAATATTGTTGGTTGCATAGTAGCACACGATATTGATTATTGATGCTTACGTGAGAAGTCACTCAGCTATACTCAATTATTGCTACAGTAATTGCTGCATCATATCTCTTATATTATTGATTCAATTATTGTCACAGTATCATCTGTATATATGTTATATTATTAAATCAATAATTGAGACGACAAGTTATAAAATGATTAATAATTGTTGAAAGATTAAATGTGTTGATTAAAAATAAAATGATTGTGTGGTAATATTTATTCAATCCTTGATGTATATAAAGAGTCTATTATGAGACGTTTGTGGTAAGTTTAGTTATTTTATGGGTGGCCCATAGGTCATCATCTAAGAGTCTCTTCGTCAATAGTAATTACATTCGTCAATAGTAATTACCTTCATCAATAGTAATTATCTTCGTCATAGTAATTACCTTCGTCAATAGAAATTACCTTCATCAATAGTAATTACCTTCGTCAATTGTAACTACCTTTACCAGACGTCAAACCACTTGCCGTTTCATATTACAGGCGTCGAACCAATTATCGTTTCACATTACAGGCGTCAAACCACTTTTCTTTTCACATCACCAGTCGTCAAAGCCACTTGCCTTTTCATATTTCAAGTGCTAAGCTAGAAATCTTCTATAAATAGAGGCCTAGTGCTTCATTATTTTTCACGAATTCATTCAAGCTATAGAGAGAGAAAGTATAGAGAGAATAAGAGAGAAAGAAGAAGAGTATTCTATTACTACACTACTACAGTATTCAATCTACTACTAATGTAAGGGGTGTTATTCTTTCTTATTCATGAAGAGAACTGTTATTATTCCATTGCTTATTATTTTGTTGGAATAACCTGTATATTGCGGTTTACCTTATACTTGGTGACATTCTTCTATTATTCTGTTGGAACATCTGTCTGTGTGTTTTACACTGGACCTGGTTCCGTCTTTATTATTATTCTGTTGGAACATCCTCTCTGTGTGTTTTACACCGGACCTGGTTCCGTCTTATTATTCTATTGGAACATCCTGTCGGTGCAAATTTTACCTGACCTGGTTCCGTTTTATTATTCTGTTGGAATAATCTGTCTATGCAAAGTACCGCATGCATGGTGATTTCTTCTGTTATTCAATTCTTTATTATACTCAGTTGGTTAAAGTTTTGACTTCTATACTTCATGAAATTAGTAGAATATCCTTGATATTTGTGTTTCATCCAGTATCTTTTCATGGAATTATTCTTCTGATCATTCTTGAATTTTACTCTACAAAGCAGTATCATGTTGACAATTTGGACATTATTAGTTCCTGGATAAATTAATTCTTGAACTTGTTTTATTGAATTCTTATATCATTGTCATCATCCTCATGTTTATATTATGTTGAAAGTCATCTGTGGCCAGTAGTGCATTGATGGACTTGGTATGATTATGACCAGGGATTATTCGGTGTAAATCATGATTGTAATGTTACAAATGATGTGGTAAAAGTTATCATTGGCCCGTAGTGCATTGATGGACAATTGTTGGCATGATCATGACCATTAATGAATACAAGAATGTCCTTGGCTGTAGTACATGGATAATTTATGGTCGTCATAGTAAAGAATATCCTTGGCCGTAGTGCATGGGTGATTCGATGATGTGGATTATTTATTAAGTTGAGTCCCAGCAATAAATGTCATGAAAAACCTTTTAAATCATAAAAGATAGTAGATTTTATTCTCTACTTGACTCTTTTAATGGATTGCTTGTTCCGCTGCAGTTAAACTTGATGTTGTTATATTTATCAGTTTAACACTGTTGAAGGTTAACGATAATTTATTTTGCATTATCTTAGTCAAAATATTTCTTACTAGGCTAGTTGAGCTCACCCTTTCTTTCACTGTTCTCTTTAGGAAAAGAGAACATAACAGGGACTAGTCGGGGAACGGAGTGACGGTCCAGAGGATAACATTAGTAGTCCTCACTATTCTGTGAAATAGTGTGTTAATAATGTAAAGTCCCCAAACCCGGATACTTGAAACCCGAATTCGATACTTCACGATACCATTTCTATGAGCGGAATAATACTAATAATAATAACAATAATATAGATTTATCAAATTTAACTTACATTTATCAGAGTCTAATCCCAAGTACGCAACCTTTACTACATTCATTACATGATATATAATACATATCATTAACTTAGTACAGTCTAACTATTACAAAAGATACAAATACAAATCTTATTTGCTTTCCTTTTTCACTTGTTTTGGCATGAGCTTTCCAGTCCTTCACACTTAGCTGAAAATATTTAAATTAAGCAAGGGTGAGCATTTGAGTGCCCAGCAAGTATTATATATATATAAGCTGAAAGAATTAAATGTTTTCTTTATAATATTCTTCTACAACCAGTCAATAGTTGTGAAGTAATCTGTATCAATACCAATAACATAACAACCCTCTTTCAAATTTTTGAAACTATGTATTGTCTATACATGGGTTTTCTGTGACACATTATGAACATTGTTTTTAATTTTCGAAAGGGTTTAAACAGAAATTCATCTGTAAACCGGCCATTGCTTACGGGCCTGCGGGTGTACAGTCCATGGGCCCTGTATTGATCAATACTACATTGCTAGAACGATATGATCGTTCATCCTTTGTCCGCCGTAGCGCATAAAATTTTCCCATTATCGGGATGTTCATTTATGTTGGGTTTTCATAACAACGGTCTTATATAATTCAACATATATGTATATCAAAGGCGTATCAACATGCGATTGAATACAATGTTTATCCAAGTGGGACACTTGAATAATCATTTATAGAAATTAACGAACAGAATATATATCCGGTTTATCATATACTAACATGTTGATAATCAATGGGCTTATATAATATAAGTTTAACAATCTGTATAATAATATAACTTTGAAACATCCTTACACTTGTCCATTGCATAAAGAAAATGCAAAGTTAGGATACTTGCCTGATGCGCTGCTTATAGTTACACAACTTAGATTTATCTTTTCTATCACGACCTATCATTAATCAAATCATTTATTCGATTAGAACAACATCATATCACATAATACTGCTTATTGCAGTCAGCACATTCCTAATCGCATAACCACATAGCCTAATCACATTGTCACACACGTTTCATAGTCATTGCATCACAAACAAACAGTTAACTCATTCCTAATCACATTGTCACACAACTTTATCCACCATTGAATCACAAATAAAATAATTAATTAACTAAATTTCTAAGTCCAGATCAATTTCTGAAACCATGTCGGTCTACCGACATCTTTATCGGGTAATTATCGAGTCTAAGACTCTAATCAGTTGTTCAATATCCATCTAGACTAATTAAATAACAGTCATATCATTTTTTCATGACTTTATAATAATTATAAAATAATTATTACCATTTATCATAATTTTTGAAATATCAGAATCATTATTAAATGATTTAAATAGTACATAGTTCTATTATCATTAATATTTATTCAATATTAAATTATTAATGAAACCATTGCCAAAATATTAAAGTTATGTATAATAACTCAAAATATCTTAACATATTAATATTACCCTTAAATGATTTTTTAAAACATTTAAAATCATTATTAAATAATTACCATTAATATTTAAATATTAATGACCTATTATCTAAATATTAAAAGTCATTAATTATAACTTAAAATATTTTTAATTCATTTATATCCTTTTTAAATGATTTTTAACAAATAAAACCATTTTTAAACTATTTATTTAATATAATTATTAAATAAATTTAATATCATTAATCATTAAATAAATATCATTAATATTAAATTATTAATGA
Organism: Panax japonicus; assembly: GCA_020205505.1. NCBI lineage: Eukaryota > Viridiplantae > Streptophyta > Magnoliopsida > Apiales > Araliaceae > Panax > Panax japonicus. Next base: position 43,836,652 of record CM035100.1, read on the forward strand.
AATTATTCTTTAAATATTAAAGTTATACTTTATAACTTAAAATATCTTTAAACACTTTATTTTATTTAAAATGATTATTATAATATTAAAATACATTTTTAAACTAATTATTTAATGATAATTCTTAAATAACTTTAACATCGTTAATAATAATTATAATGAAATTTCTTGTCTAAATATTAAAAGTTATATTTTATAACTTAAAATATTTTTAAATACCTTATTCTTATTTTAAAAGTATTGTTAAGTCAATAAAATACATTTTTAATTCATTTATTTAATTCATTTAATAAAATAACGTAATTACATTAATATTAATTTATTAATGAAAAGTAGCACATAATATTAAAAGTTATCAAAATAACTTAAATTATTTTTTTATACCATAATATAATTTTAAATGATTTTTCAAATATTAAAATCATTTTAAATAATTAGATTTATTATTATAATTAAATAAATTAAATACTGTTAATATTCCAAAAATATTAAATATTTATGAATATATTTAAAATAATTAAAAACTAATTTTCAGAATTTAAAATAATTTTTAATAATTTATTTTGTATTTTAATAATTAAAAACTATTTTTTTTCTATTTTTTTTATTAATTTCTGAAAATAATAATAATAAACCATCGCTGTAGGTCGTTAGCGACAAAAACCTCGCTGTTTGGTGTTCTTGAGCTCAAGAACACTGACAGCTTCGTGATCAACATGTCAGTTTGACCATGTATAACTTTCTGTAAATACTTGTTTCTTCTTCTGGGCGATCTAACACATACATCTTGTAGAGCTCATGTAATACTACAATTACAAAATACTATCATGGCTAAACAACATCAGATATAAGAGTTATTAGCCATCACATTAGCTTGTCAAGCTGTTCTTCACGAAGAACAGCTCGAGGTGCCTACTTTGGACCTCTATAACTTGAAATTCGTGTAATGTTTTGTGTGATCTATCCATTTCCGTGTGTAGACCTCATGTAGGACTACAACTATAACACTTAACATCATCATAAAAACAAGAAATCAAGCAGATAAAGTATGGGTCAACGTTGTCATAAAAATCGACACTTAGAAAATTCTGGCTGCCCAGATTTGTCTGGTCAATGACGGTCAACTCACTTGACCTTAAATAACTTTTGATCCACAATATATATGGACCTGATTATTTTTTGGAGCATTAAATACCATGTTACAGACTACATATAACAACTTTTAACAACAACAATCATGATCTAGAAAAGAGTTATAACCCCTGACATTGATGAAAAATCACAGATTCGGTTTTTTTCCAACTTGCTTAAAACTTCAAATTCGTGCACTTTGATGTTATGGGTCTTTGATTTATCAATCCAGATCATCAATTGACACCTTATTACACATATTTAACAAATCAATTTCATCAATTAACAAAGAATCAAAGGATTTCAAGATTTTGAGATTTATACCTTTATGCTTTGATTTTGATTTCTTGGCTTCTGATTTGTTATGGGACTTCGTGGGGCTGATCTAAGGGACTGATTTAGCTTGATATTTTTCGTTGGTTTTAGTGAGAGAGAGAGAGTGGTTGAGTATTGGACAAATATTAGTGTAACAAATGATTTTTCCTCTCTCCTAAGATCTATTTATAGGCAACATGATGCATGAATGGCTGGATTAATGGCTGATTTGTTGTCACTCTTGAGGGTCAAGAAAGTTGTTGGGGAGTTGTTGGTTTGGTGAATAACTCTCACCTATTTCAAAACCTACATTAGCTTCTTTAATTCCTCAAAAGGGCAAAATAGTCTTTTGATAATTCAAATTAAATGGCAAAAAAATGAAACTTGCCAAACCCTTAGGGTTTAACCCTAAGGTTTTGTGATATAACACATTTAGCACTAGGGTTTGGAATTATAAATTAAAATTTTAGTTTCTAAATTTTGAAAAATAAATTTGTTATTAAATTAAGTTTGTAATTATCTTTTATATGGACATTAGGGTTTATTATCCTTAATCATAATTAACTTTGCTAATAAAGCAATTAAAGTTTATAATACCAAAAATTAGGGGTTTCTAGAATACAATTAGGGTTTCTAGAAATTAAATTAGGGTTTCTCACTTTGAAAATTAGGGTTTATAATTTAGGAAAAATTAATAAGGATTTTAAATGATTGCGATTCTCCCTAATTAGGGTTACATACATATACACCCGATCATAAATCACATTAATATGATTACATAACAGTCTTAAGCCGGCATTCGCTTAACTTAGGGTTTGTCCGTTTGAAACTAGGGTTTCTATTTTTAATAGGATTCTAAATAACAAAATTAGATAATGCATAACATATATCATATAAACAAGTTAACAACAGTCTGAACTCACAGCTGAGTCCAAAATTAGGGTTTTTAATAATTTAGGTTTTGATATTGTAGCACATAATTTGACCAACATTATCAGTCCACACATATACAGTACTTATTTATAGCACTGAAAAATCAAACATATAATTAATATTATATTATTATCATTATTCCTTATCCCGGAATCAAAATTAGGTTTATTATTAACACTAAAACTGTTCCACACATTAACATTACACACATAACCACACATATCTATAACACTGGTAAAATAATATATAATATTATTATTTCATTCCTTGATCGAAAATCCATAATTAGGGTTTGGATTCATATCTGATTTATCTTTCATATAACCTTATTAATTAAGTAAAAATTATTTACTTAATTATTAAAATAATTTTATATAATAAATAATTATTATAATAATTCTATAATCATATCAATATTATTTAAATAATATAATTATCATATATTCATGGAAAATAAATATTAAAAATATTTTTACTATAAAAATAATTATTATTAGTATATAATGTATAATAAGCAATAATTCTAAAATAAAATTATTCATAACCATTCATGTAATAAATATTTTTATATTCATCACATAGTTACCTACATAATACCTTTCACGCATTCTTACCTTAGAATAAATAATTATTCTAAATCATTTCCTATATTATAAGATTATATTTTCTTGAAAAATAATTAATAAAATTTCCAATAAGGAATTAATTAGTATAAAATATAATTGATAATAATCAAAATTTTAAAATAAATTTATTTGCAATATTAATGTAATAAATAAATTTTATTTATCACACATATAATTATAATTACACATTACCTTGACACATATCATTCATATTTATTTTAATAAATAAAAAAAATTTACGCAAAATTTATGATTTATTTATATAAAAATATCGGGTTGTCACATTCACCCTCCCTTATAAAGATTCCGTCCCCGAATCACCTTTTAAAACCTATACATATCAGGGTACATAGTATACACAATCATTACAAGTAGATCTCGATCATGGTTGATCGATCCGATCTTTAACTATTCCGCGAAATGCTTATCTATCCCTTTAAACAGAATTTGATTTCTAAGAGAACTCAAATTCCTCCTTCAAAATAATTTATAAAAATAATTTACTATATATAAGAAAATAATAGAAATAAAATGGGTTTGAGTAATACCTGGAGTTGCATCCCCGGCTGCTACGATATCTTGAACAATCCCGCTGAAGACGCTTACTGTTGGTTTCATTGGTTTGTTTGTTGATGTAGGTCCCGTTGTCGCCAATGTCCTGCTGCCTTTTCGCATTTTCACATTCCTTGTTTCCATTTCCTTTCTTGAACAATCTTTCACCTTTTGCTCCATTGATTCGCACATAACACATTCATTATACCTTCTTGGATTGGGACAGTTGGGAGAAATATATTCCTCCTGTCCTTACTTTTCATACACAAACTTTTCTTTTAATCACATTCCTGTCTTATTTCCGGTATTATCAAAATTATCTTCTTTTATCATATAGGTGACAAAAGTTGTATTTTGCCCCTCCGTTATCCTAGCTATTACTAACGTTGTTACAAGGTCATTTAATCTTCTACATCCTGGCGGTCCGGTTGTCTTGAAGCCTTTGAAGTTTGTTGATCGATTATCTGGCTTATCTCCCGCAACTGGTATTCCGTTCTGCATAGCTTGATCGTCCGTATTCGCAAAATTTTGTGTCGGGTCTGGTTATCCTCCATCTTTGTTGACAGGTTCTTCTATCCTTTGGTTTCGTTTTCGTTCTGAAGGCATTTTCATAAATTATTCTTACATTCTAAGCCTTATCGTATCCGTTCCATATAACGCAAAACTTTCTATTCAATCAATCATGTACTCAAAATATTATTTTGAAAACTCGGTCCACGTAATATCCAGTGACCAGATTAATAATTACTATATTTAACCAACTTATCCCATTAATCCAACATAGACTCATATTTATACCACTTGACATGCCTTAGCACACACTGCTTTAAACATCCGCTATCCCTTTGTGACTTAAAAGTCGGGAATCGCTACCATTCCTTATAAAAAATATTACATTACACCAACATACCTATCATATATACCACCTAAAATCATACATATCCAACTAATACTCAACTACCTATTCCTTACACCTTCCCTAACGATCAATTGCTTAGTAACCTATTATTTTCCATTATCCTCAATATCCATTCACACATAACTATATCCAATTTGTCACAACTTATAACACATTATGAGTTTAAGAACTCATCACAAACATACGAGTTTAAGAACTCACCATTGACCACATATAATCCTTTAGCTATACTTACCTATCAGTTATACTTAGCGTTTCTTGATCCAGACTATACTTTCCAAAATAACCACCTCTTTGAGGTAGCTTTCAATGTGAGCCTCTATTGCAGCTATTGCTTTGATATTGGCTCGGTCATGGAGGTTGACTTATTCTTTACGACTTAAGGTATCCTAATTCTGTTCCTTTCTAACACCTACACACAAAATTATCTTGACAACAAATAATAAATACACACAACACATAAAGTTTTATATAAGTTATCTTTTATTTGTTTGACGATGAATTTATTCAATTCATCTATCTTTAAACTCTATATGAGTTATTTGTATTTTCAACGTTTCCCTCTGTTCTAAGGTTATAGCCTAAGGTCTAACCCACCTAAGTTTCTAACCTTATAGCTCTGATACCAACCTGTAAAGTCCCCAAACCCGGATACTTGAAACCCGAATTCGGTACTTCACGATACCATTTCTATGAGCGGAATAATACTAATAATAATAACAATAATATGATTTATCAAATTTAACTTACATTTATCAGAGTCTAATCCCAAGTACGCAACCTTTACTACATTCATTACATGATATATAATACATATCATTAACTTAGTACAGTCTAACTATTACAAAAGATACAAATACAAATCTTATTTGCTTTCCTTTTCACTTGTTTTGGCATGAGCTTTCCAGTCCTTCACACTTAGCTGAAAACATTTAAATTAAGCAAGGTGAGCATTTGAGTGCCCAGCAAGTATTATATATATATAAGCTGAAAGAATTTAAATGTTTTCTTTATAATATTCTTCTACAACCAGTCAATAGTTGTGAAGTAATCTGTATCAATAACAATAACATAACAACCCTCTTTCAAATTTTTGAAACTATGTATTGTCTATACATGGGTTTTCTGTGACACATTATGAACATTGTTTTTATTTTCGAAAGGGTTTAAACAGAAATTCATCTGTAAACCGGCCATTGCTTACGGGCCTGCGGTGTACATCCATGGGCCCTGTATTGATCAATACTACATTGCTAGAACGATATGATCGTTCATCCTTTGTCCGCCGTAGCGCATAAAATTTTCCCATTATCGGGATGTTCATTTATGTCGGGTTTTCATAACAACGGTCTTATATAATTCAACATATATGTATATCAAAGGCGTATCAACATGCGATTGAATACAATGTTATCCAAGTGGGGACACTTGAATATTTATAGAAATTAACGAACAGAATATATATCCGATTTATCATATACTAACATGTTGATAATCAATGGGCTTATATAATATAAGTTTAACAATCTGTATAATATATAACTTTGAAACATCCTTACACTTGTCCATTGCATAAAGAAAATGCAAAGTTAGGATACTTGCCTGATGCGCTGCTTACAGTTACACAACTTAGATTTATCTTTTCTATCACGACCTATCATTAATCAAATCATTTATTCGATTAGAACACATCATATCACATAATACTGCTTATTGCAGTCATCACATTCCTAATCGCATAACCACATAGCCTAATCACATTGTCAGACACGTTTCATAGTCATTGCATCACAAACAAACAGTTAACTCATTCCTAATCACATTGTCACACAACTTTATCCACCATTGAATCACAAATAAAATAATTAATTAACTAAATTTCTAAGTCCAGATCAATTTTGAACCATATCGGTCTACCGACATCTTTATCGGGTAATTATCGAGTCTAAGACTCTAATCAGTTGTTCAATATCCATCTAGACTAATTAAATAACAGTCATATCATTTTTCATGACTTATAATAATTATAAAATAATTATTACCATTTATCATAATTTTTGAAATATCAGAATCATTATTAAATGATTTAAATAGTACATAGTTCTATTATCATTAATATTTATTCAATATTAAATTAATGAAACCATTGCCAAAATATTAAAGTTATGTATAATAACTCAAAATATTCTTAACATATTAATATTACCCTTAAATGATTTTTAAAGCATTTAAAATCATTATTAAATAATTACCATTAATATTTAAATATTAATGACCTATTATCTAAATATTAAAAGTCATTAATTATAACTTAAAATATTTTTAATTCATTTATATCCTTTTTAAATGATTTTTAAAAAAAAAACCATTTTTAAACTATTTATTTAATATAATTATTAAAAAATTTAATATCATTAATCATTAAATAAATATCATTAATATTAAATTATTAATGAAATTATTCTTTAAATATTAAAAGTTATATTTTATAACTTAAAATATCTTTAAACACTTTATTTTCATTTAAAATGATTATTATAATATTAAAATCATTTTTAAACTAAATTATTTAATATAATTCTTAAATAACTTTAACATCGTTAATAATAATTAATTAATGAAATTTACCTTTAAATATTAAAAGTTATATTTTATAACTTAAAATATTTTTAAATACCTTATTCTTATTTAAAATGATTTTTAATTCAATAAAATCATTTTTAATTCATTTATTTAATTCATTTAATAAACTTAATTATCATTAATATTAATTTATTAATGAAAATTATCACATAATATTAAAAGTTATCAAAAATAACTTAAATTATTTTTTATACCATAATATAATTTTAAATGATTTTTCAAATATTAAAATCATTTTTAAATAATTTATTTAATATTATAATTAAATAAATTAAATACTTTTAATATTCCAAAAATATTAAATATTTATGAAATATTTAAAATAATTAAAAACTAATTTTCAGAATTTAAAATAATTTTTAATAATTTATTTTGTATTTTTAATAATTAAAAACTATTTTTTTCTATTTTTTTTATTAATTTCCGAAAATAATAATAAACCGTCGCTGTAGGTTTTAGCGACAAAAAGCGTCGCTGTTGGTGTTCTTGAGCTCAAGAACACTGACAGCTTCGTGATCAACATGCCATGTTTGACCATGTATAACTTTCTGTACAAATTGTTTCTGGGCGATCTAACAATACATCTTGTAGAGCTCATGTAATACTACAATTAACAATAATATCATGGCTAAAAACATCAGATATAAGAGTTATTAGCCATCAAATCTTGTCAGAGCTGTTCTTCACGAAGAACAGCTCGAGGTGCTACTTTGGACCTCTATAACTTGAAATCCGTGTAATGTTTGTGTGATCTATCCATTTCCTGTGTAGACCTCATGTAGGACTACAACTATAACACTTAACATCATCATAAAAACAAGAAATCAAGCAGATAAAGTATGGTCAAACGTTGTCATAAAATCGACACTTAAAAATTCTGGGCTGCCCAGAATTTGTCTGGTCAATGACGGTCAACTCACTTTGACCTTAAATAACTTTTGATCCACAATATATATGGACCTGATTATTTTTGGAGATTAAATACCATGTTACAGACTACATATAACAACTTTTAAACAACACAAATCATGATCTAGAAAAGAGTTATAACCCCTGACATTTGATGAAAAATCACAGATTCGGTTTTTTCCAACTTGCTTAAAACTTCAAATTCGTGCACTTTGATGTTATGGGTCTTTGATTTATCAATCCAGATCATCAATTGACACCTTATTACACATATTTAACAAATCAATTTCATCAATTAACAAAGAATCAAAGGATTTCAAGATTTTGAGATTTTATACCTTTATGCTTTGATTTTGATTTCTTGGCTTCTGATTTGTTTGGGACTTCGTGGGCTGATCTAAGGACTGATTTGCTTGATATTTTCGTTGGTTTTAGTGAGAGGAAGAGTGGTTGAGTTTGGACAAATATTAGTGTAACAATGATTTTTCTCTCTCCTAAGATCTATTTATAGGCAACATGATGCATGAATGGCTGGATTAATGGCTGATTTGTTGTCACTTGAGGGTCAAGAAAGTTGTTGGGAGTTGTTGGTTTGGTGAACAACTCTCACCTATTTTCAAAACCTACATTTAGCTTCTTTAATTCTCAAAAGGGCAAAATAGTCTTTTGATAATTCAAATTAAATGGCAAAAAAATGAAACTTGCCAAACCCTTAGGGTTTAACCCTAAGGGTTTGTGTATAACACATTTTAGCAACTAGGGGTTGGAATTATAAATTAAAATTTTAGTTTCTAAAATTTTGAAAAATAAATTTGTTAATTAAATTAAGTTTGTAATTATCTTTTATATGGACATTAGGGTTTATTATCCTTAATCATAATTAACTTTGCTAATAAAGTAATTAAAGTTTATAATACCAAAAATTAGGTTTTCTAGAAATACAATTAGGGTTTCTAGAAATTAAATTAGGGTTTCTCACTTTTGAAATTAGGGTTTATAATTTAGGAAAAATTATAAGGATTTTAAATGATTGCGATTCTTCCCTAATTTTAAGCTACATACATATACACATCATAATCCTAATTAGGGTTAATACATATACACCGATCATAAATCACATTAATATGATTACATAACAGTCTTAAGCCGGCATTCGGCTTTAACTTAGGGTTTGTCAGTTTGAAACTAGGGTTTCTATTTTTAAATAGGATTTCTAAATAACAAAATTATATAATGCATAACATATATCATATAACACAGTTAAACAACAGTCTTGAACTCACAGCTGAGTTCCAAATTAGGGTTTTTAATAATTTAGGGTTTTGATATTGTACACATAATTTGACCAACATTATCAGTCCACACATATACAGTACTTATTTATAGCACTGAAAAATCAAAATATAATTAATATTATTTATTATCATTATTCCTTATCCCGGAATCAAAATTAGGTTTATTATTAACACTAAAACTGTTCCACACATTAACATTACACACATAACCACACATATCTATAACACTGGTAAATAATAATATAATATTATTATTTTCATTCCTTGATCAAAATCCATAATTAGGGTTTGGATTCCATATCTGATTTATCTTTCATATAAACCTTATTAATTAAGTAAAAATTATTTACTTAATTATTAAAATAATTTCATATAATAAATAATTATATAATAATTCTATAATCATATCATATATTATTTAAATAATATAATTATCATATATTCATGGAAAATAAATATTAAAATATTTTTACTATAAAAATAATTATTATTAGTATATAATGTATAATAAGCAATAATTCTAAAATAAAATTATTCATAACCATTCATGTAATAATATATTTTATATTCATCACATAGTTACCTACATAATACCTTTCACACATTCTTACCTATAGAATAAATAATTATTCTAAAATCATTTCCTATATTATAAGATTATATTTTTGAAAAAATTAATAAAACATTTCAATAAGGAATTAATTAGTATAAAAATATAATTGATAATAATCAAAAATTTAAAATAAATTTATTTGCAATACTTAATGTAATAATAAATTTTATTTATCACACATATAATTATAATTACACATTACCTTGACACATATCATTCATATTTATTTTAATAAAAAAAAAATTTACGCAAAATTTATGATTATATTTATATAAAAATATCGGGTTGTCACAAATAATTGTAATGAGGACTACTTTTGAGTTTGTATAATCTCTAGTAGACAATAATTGTATTCAAACTCACAGTTATGTTTTGTCGTATTGTACACGACAGTTATATTAGTATGTTGTATTTGAATTTTGTACCATGTATCTGACGACCCAAGATGGGTGATGTATACCTAATTTTGGGGGCGTCACAACTCTTCTATTAGGTACTTAGAAGCTTTCTCATGCTTGACACCAAGATGGCTTTTGTGATCTCTCTTCTGCTACTTGATGCCTTCTCATGATGGACTAGCTAAGATGACTGTAGACTCTTTTCTATTGTACTTAGAGTCTTCCCATGATGGACATCAAGATGTCATTATGCTCTTCTTTCTCTCGGCAGTTCTGAACACTCTTCATGTAGTAGAACTCACACTTCTACTTCTTTCTTTATCTGACTTTTGAGTGTTCATGGTGG